>WOVY01010651.1:0-259739 GCA_013436015.1 Rhipicephalus annulatus
CCCCCCCCCCCACTCGCGAAAGAGTTTGTACGACACTGCTGTTATAAATACGCTCCCGTCCATGCGAGACTATTAAGTGAACGTGTACGATTAGAGGAATTCGTGTGGTGCTTTCACGACCGCGCTTACTGAAAGCCTTCCGGCTTCTTTCGTTCCACATAGCCCCGAAACAGAGCAAAACCTGACGCGTATACTTGTGCTCACAAACCACTTGTACCTATGCCCATATCGGTTGTAACGAAAAAAAAAAAAAAGGTCTACATGTCTCACATGGCTGTCTAGGATAGAATAGGAATGGGGCGGCTTTCTTTTTTCGAGAGCATTTGCAAAAATCTGCAAGGTAGCTTTCCTGCAAGCTTGTCTCCCAACCACAAACTCGTGCATCTGTTGCTTCTCTCAGCTCCTTATTCCAGTGAAGGCACGAGAGCTTTCGGATGGAAAACAACCTCGCACATTTTCGCAAATGGTCAGTTCGACTGCGTGAATTTTGAGGCAGCTGAATGAAGGCAGTGCGGAATACTAAATTTACAAAACATACAATGAAAGCAGATCTCCAAATACAGAAGTTCCCCGGCAACAGTGCTCATAAACAAACACATTTTCGTTTGAACAAACATTTATTGAAAAAAATGACTAGATTGTTGATCGTTAAAAAACAAAAAAGATAAAAAGTCTAAAAATCACAGAAGATAAAATATGTGTTGTAGGGTAGCTTGCTGCAGTCGGCGTTTCGATTACAGCAGTTGCAGGCGTGACTAGAGAGGCACAGCCAACAGCGTAGCCTCCAGGTGCTGCCTTATCCCCGGGCGCTCCTCCACGTTGGCTGGTCACCCGAACAGGTTCAGTACGGACAGTGCGGTGGAAAGGTGAGACGTGCATTGCGGGTAGGCGTTGGAGCAAACGGGCAGCCAGCCGTGCTTGCCGATGGCCGCGGCTCGGAACAGCGCGTGCGCCGGGGTGGTGGGAGGAGCGTGAGCGAAGCCCTTGAAGAGGCTGCCGATGGTCGTCCCGATGAAGCTCTGAGCTCCGCGGCGAGCCACGATCTCGCACACGAACCGGGAGAGGCACGTGTTGGCGTCCAGCGCGCCCAGCGTCCGGAACAGGACGTTGTCGAACTGCTGGGCCGGACCCGGCTCGGCAGCGCCGTGATGATGGCCCGTCATCCAGTGGTGGTGGTGGAGGTGATGGCCGTGGTGGGTTCGCTTGTGCCGAACCTGCTAAAGCGGAAATGAGAACGGGACCATGAGAAAAAAGATAGATGTAGTCGTTGAACAATAAATGTCACCGAAGCATACGCACTATGATGGATGGATGAAAAATATTTATTGGAATCCTGAAGGATTCAACCCCCGTATTATAGGGTTAGGGTCGCGGGCCACTCCCACGTTGTAGTGCCCACCCCGTAGTTCAGGTTGATGGCGCAGAGTTTTCCAAGGCACTGGGGTTTAGGGACAGTGAGGGCAAAATAGACTTTAAGCGGGCAGAATTAACTATAAGGAGGTTATCTGATTGGTGGCTAAAGTCAAGGCCCGAGTGAAAATTAAACTATTCACTGCAAAGTACCAATACTCAACCTTACTATTTAAAAAAAAACAATAAATCTAGTTTTTGATTCACTAAGTATAACGGCTTGCTGGCTCTAGCCACCACCCGATCTAAAGGGTACAGCCATATCCGTACATCCATCCATCCAGGACGGGGAGGCCCAGCCTCACCGCCGCATCATGGGCCTTCTGGACAGCCTTGAGTTGTTGAGTTAGAACCGGACTCGTGAGCATTAAATGAAAGGAGTTCTCCGAAAATTCTTGATTTTTTCTCTGTAAAGAGGGGCACCTCCACAGATATGCGAGTTTTGGTGCCGGGGACACCAAGCGGGTTACGTACGCACGCGCGCGTTTCTTTGTGCTTTCAGCCACACCCTTGGTGTATACAAAAATAAAGAAAACGGACGGGCTTGCGTACGCATGCTTTTTTCGGGATTCCGGCACTAAAATTCTCCAGACACACGAATTGCCATTACTGAACTCTCGGCGAAAGACAATCGGGGCGGTTGATATTTTCGCTACCTGCAAATCGAGGTCGCCTTTACACGCGGATCATTTCCAACGCGGCATCATTTGATTTTTTCGCCTTTCGAGCTGCGAGACGACACTCTCGTCTCACGATTCGCAACCACGTTTTCTTGCACGAGCGTTAAACGGCGGAAAAAAGAACACAAATCAAGCTAGTCGGTGGACAGTCATGGTTATAGTTCGAGCATGCACAACAGAAAGACAGGAACAGGGGGTGGGGCAGGAGAGACAAAGAGGGCCCAACGAGGACGTCGCTGTACAAACAAGTGACATTTTGTTCCTGTGGGCGCGGCGAACAAGCATATAAGCAAAATTGAGTTTGAGCCGCGATATTCTCCGCTGCCCCCCCCCCCAACCCCCCTCCGTCCCAAACTTTTTCAGTCCCGATGATCGAACGAGCGTTAGCTAAAGAAAAGCAATAATAACGGAGGTTCTTCGACTTACCACGCGGCCGGTCGAGTTCAATACGGCGACGTCCGAAGCGTTGGTGGCTTGCAGCTTCTGGTCGGCGAACGGGTGCCCAGGCATGGCCTCCACCGTCGTCTGGACGATCTCCTGGAGGTACGCCTACATGGCTGGCTTGTTCAGCGGTGGTCGCAGCGTCAAACGTGGAGCCGGTGGTGCTCGTGTCGGCTGAATCGGAGCACGGTGCAGCCACAGCCAGGCGAATGATCAACGTGAGAAGCAACGCCGAAGGAAGAGAAAAGCAGCGGCCAGCTCTAGCAGGTAGTACTTCGGGAGACCATGTTCAGACGACGGGAGGCCGGTGTGTTACCAACGAGGTGGCTCTGGTACGGTGGCGACTTGGAAGCCAAGAAACGTGGCTGATCCGACTCCCACGGCTGCTGGCGACAGAATGAATTGTTCGGACGTCTAGAAGAGTCTATCTTGACGGGGGGAAAGGTGGTGGTAGTGGTTAGTAAGAGGAAAAAGGCACCTAGGGTGGGAGAAAGAGGGGCTGGGAACAGGAAAAGTAATCTTGGGGAAGGAGGCTCATCCGGTTGTTTCCCCTTTCCTTAATTTGCTACGGTTCTGGCGAATTCGCACTATAGCCTGTCCCACTTTAAACGAACCAAGTCTAAGAAAAGGTGTAAAAAAGACCGCGGGGGGGGGGGGGGGGGACATGTTTTGCGTGCACGTGCTTAGTGGTAGTGGTTAGAAGATGAGAAAAGACACCTAATTTCTGCAACCCGGTCGGGAGCACGGCGCAGTGCCTGTGGGAAAGGGAAAAGGGGGAAAAGTGGAAAGAAGAGGAAAGATTAAGTGAGTCGTCATCAACAGAAGCAGCAGCCAGAAGCAAGGGTAGGGGTGGCAAGGGGCCCGTCCTCAGCAGTAGGTTTAGTCATGCCTACAGGCAGGGCTGCAGAGAAGCGTCTTCTCCCTACTTCCTCTTCACACCTGTCCCTTTGTGTGGGTTTTCCAGCAACAGCAGCGCGAGAACACAGACACCACGCGACGTGCTCGATTAGCTACGGCTAGAAGACCCTTCTCGTGCTGATAAGAACGAACACGTGTCACCAATGATGGAATTTACTGTAGCCGCGTTTTAAACCAGCAGCAACTTTTAGTTTTGCGAAAATAGAGAAAAAAAATGTTGCCTGAACATTGAACGTTCCTAAAAAAAAAAGAACGGCTTCCTTCTTGGTCACAAAATTTATTCAAATAAAAAGAAGTCAAATGCAGTCTTACCGGCATATCATATTTCTTTGATGTCTATAAGGACTTCTGAAAAAAAAATATATCTGATATTGTGTTGAGTCAAGTTAAACAAATAATAATAAAACGACGCAACTATTTGAATTTATTGATATTTGATTTCTTCGATATTTTAGTTTCCTTGTAAAACGATTTCCCTAGCTATAAATAATTTCCGTAGCTTTATATTTTAAAATGAATTTCCGTAGCGCACCGTTATACTTCGAAATAATGCTAACCTATATTTGGTTTACAAAAAATAAATAAATAAACAGAAGATTGAGAATAGTTTTTTAAAAAGGCCACTCTAACTTTTTTTTTAGTCTATCTGGTTGAAGTCAATGCAATTGCCCACAATTCTGCGTGGAAAAAAAAAACTCACATTATTCGAGTTGCTAACAATTTATAATGATTTTAGTTTATCAGTGCCATTAATTATGTGCCACAAATCGTGTGTAAGTAGTTCAAAATAATTGTGCGCGTCATAAAGCAAGAGTTCAACATAACTTATAGCCCCACCGCGGCGGTTTTGAGTCTATAAGGTACTCGGCTGCCTACCCGAAGGCCGACAGATTGAATCCCGGGATTTGATTCTGCGTCCTTCGGGTCAGCCGCCGAAAAAAAAAAAAAAGAGTGGTTAGTGCATTCACAACACGCGGTTCAATGCTTTCTTGTTAGTACTGTATTCACATCGAGGTGATAATAAAAACAGAGGTAAATAAAGATATGACGATGCGAATGAATTATATATGCCACTATGCTCCCAATAATGAATCGCGTTACATTTATTGCGTGTGGCTATAGAAACCCATTGGCGTCAGTCACAAAACACGTTGGAACGTCCATAGAGACCACATAGAAGGACGCACGAACGCGGCAATTCATGGCTGATCCACGCCAAGTTCATCTATGTATTCCGCGTACGGCACACGACCTAACAATTAACCGCTCTGTGCCTATATTCGGGCCTATACCAGTACGTCATCCGCGATGCTACGGGCGGAGTATGCCTAGCTGTTTTTCACAGCTTGTTTGGGTGCTTGCAGACAGCAGATTTTCGTTAAAATACACGACTTGTCAGTCTGGTGACATGCACCGTTTTACAACCGATATCAGATCACAACTGAGTTTTATGGCGTAGCCGTCGGCCGCCCCCTGCGCTTATATGCCACGTTCAATAAATGCAACGTGATTCATTATTGGGAGCACAGTGACATATAATTCATTCGCATTGTTATGTCTTTACCTCTGGTTATTTTCACATCAATATGTAGTATAGAAAATAGAGTACTAACAAGAAGGACTTCGTATCATGTGTTGTAAATGCACTACCAACCTTTTTTTTTGCAGCGAATTCAGTTGCCTTGTATTGCCCCCAATAACAAAGCAATGCAATAGTGTGAATAAAATTCAAAAATGTTTTTCTTCAATAAAACAGAAAATGGCCTCGATTAAAATCTCTGTGAGCTAAGTCACTGTGATTCTCAGTCGTACGGGCTTTTCTCCTGAACAGACGTCTCAAATTAGACAAAAGTGGCGTTTTTGCCAAGTTCAGGGTTTTATTTAAGAGCCTCTGCACCATACACCGGCAAAACAACAACAACAAAAAATATCTGTAAATAGTACGTTTAAGAGTTTCATAGAAGTATGTTGTCTACGCTCTAAAGAGTGACAATTTTCAAGCTATCACGAGCAACTGTATTATATTAAAAGCACGTAGCTCTAAAAACGCAAAAAAAAATTCAAGTATTGAAAGAATTCGCAAAGCGGCCAAGTTATACGGATTTTTTTTCGTACCTCCTTTCCCACCATATTCATGAATATCAAATGGTGGTAGCGCACGCAAAAAAAGAATTGCCGTTCAATATATCTTGGGAAAATACTTTAGAACTAGTGTCTATGCGTGTGTAATTTTCTCAAACTAATGGGTTGAAATTTATTTTTGACGAGCCCCCTATAGTTGTGACAGTTTGCGTGGAATAACCCATTATTAAAACAACACATGCGCCACTAGTTTGCATGGCGCAGCAAGGCTTGTCTTATCATAAGCCGCTTGACAAACTAGACTTACTGTAAACGCCACACGCAGTACTGGGCAAAGTAAGTGTTACAGTGACAGTTACCTAAGGCGCAAAAGTAACTATGTGAGAGCCGCCCTTACAGGGCTTCCCAAAATAACTTGGTACAATTACCGCGAAAAAGTAGCGCTGTTACTTTTCCCTCTCTTTATGTATGAAATAGATAAAAGATCCTCAAGCGAATGGTAGAAGTACGACTTTGCTTATCCGTTACTGTATAGAAGAAATAAGAGATGCCAAGCAAATTTATTTAATAAAGACGTGCGTAGGAATGCGGGTAATCCCAGGACGTTTATTAAGGAAGGAAAATAGAGGGAAAAGAAAGGCAGGGAGGTTAACCAGCCTATAGGCAGTCGGTTCGCCACCCTGCGCATGAGAGAGGGACGGGGGAGATAAAAGAGAGCAGAGAGGGAAAAGACGTTTAATAAAGATGCACAAAAGTGAACTGGGTATAGTGCGTCGCGAGAGAAAACGAAGTCCGCAGAGTTTATACCCTAAGTTTGAGGTGTATCAGACCATGTTGGCAGAGCAAGTAGGGCATATGAATCGGTTTTTAATAAGTGTTTTCGAGAAACCCAAAACCACACACCTGCTGAAGATCAAAGCGGAGTGCGAGGCGGCGATTGTGACGTGGCACACATCGTTGAAACCGGCAGGAAAAAATCAACCTGGCCCAAAGAGAACGAACAGGATATTCGCAAAGCAAGTGAGCCTTCCAGCGCGCCATAAGACGCCGCTTGTTGAACACTCAGGACAGCACGACATAGCTTTGACCTAAACAATGGGAAGGCACTGGTTTGTGAATCGTGGTCGGGGAAAGCAAGAAAGGAAAAAAAAAAGCCTTTTGGAATCGTGGATCTTGACGAGATGTTGATGGTGACCCATAGACTGGGCGACCTCCGCTCTTCTTTCCTTCTCTCTTTTCTCTTGTCGTCGAGAAAGCCACTTGCAGGAGGCGAAACGCCCACGCGTTTTCGAAATTCCTTCGCAGTATTTCTGGCTCTCAACCAAGTCGTGCTCTGCGGCTCTTAAGCCGCGTGGCAAGCACGATTAGCTTGGAAAAAGGATGTGTGAACTTGGCATCATAATGGGCGTACCAACAACACAGCTAGAAGTTCAAGTGAAAGAATATTCGCGGCGAAAAAAAAAAATACTGACGGGAGCTTAGCAGTTCTTCGGTTGCAACGCGATAAATCTAAGACTGTTTACGAGTAAACATCTGCAGGGAAATAGCGAGCATTTGTCTGCGGGCGGAGAGGATATGATAGAACGGAAGCTCGAAAATGTGAAAAACGTTTGACATCGCCCTTTTAACGATATTGCTATAAGCTTTCTAGCCACCATAATGTTGCTATAAGATAATTTTTTTATAAAAATTGTAGTAACCGTAATGGTATTTTCCACTACCCTTGCTGCGTAAAAAGTGCGCTTTACCATATGTGCGCGCATGGGAAAAGGGGAGGCAAGAGCCCCCCCCCCCCCCCCCGCCGGTCTTCTGACAGGGCCGGAGATGTAAAAAAACAAGGAGGTTAAAGTAAAATTTGACGCAAAGTCTGGCGGTTGTACTGTCGCCATCTTGCCTGTAGTTTCTGTAGAAACACAACACGCCGGAACAAAGTCAGGGAAAAGAAGGAAAACATTCCAGAGCTGAAACTCGAACTTGTGCTGCAGCGCCACAGTGGACAAGGGAGGAGGGGGGGGGGTGAAGTGTGCTGTAGCAGTTCGGAGAAATGGGGCATTCAGCAGGAGCTTTTTTTTTTCTCCCTCTCCCTTTCAACAACATCTCTTTCTGTAAACCCATGGGGCTCACTTGTCCCCGTCCTCTGCCGAGCTTTTCGCGCGAGGAACAATTGCGCTGCAAGCGGCTCAATTTCACCTGTGGTTTGCAGGCTGTCAAAGAGTCTTGCCTGCTGGCCAGGTGCTTTCCGAGACACTCAAAGGTGGAATGCGGAGCTGGGTGACAAATCGTCTCGCGGAAGTCGCATCACAATCGAACCGCGACACGTCCGTCTTTGTACATATGCTAGTTAATTCCCCTCATAGGTAAACAATCCTCTGGGGCATGGCCTGATGGAGGAAGAGGAGTTTCGAACCCCCTGCTGAATTCTGACGTTTGTGTTATGTATAACACACGTGCAAACACAGGCTCTAACATGTACATGAGTCATATTAGACGTCTCGCCCCATACGCGCGCGCAAACACACATACACGCACGTGAGTGCGCATATGGGGCGGAACGTTTACGATGTCCCTCAGCTCTTGTACGTGTATTATACACATCGCAAAGGTCAGTAATTCGCAGGGGGTTCGGCTGGCATTAAAAACGTCGAAAAACAAGAGGCCGAATGTGAGAACGCCGAAAAATCGAGATGTTGCAAAATATAAGTGCCAAAAAATGTAAAATGCCGAAAGATGGAAACGCCGAGCCATCGAAACGCCAAAAGTAGGAGATATTGTCCAGCCGTTATTGAGCATCCACTGATGATGATGATGATGATGATGATGATGAATCCACAGACATGGCTCGTACCCACTCAGGGGGATTGGCCAAGAATCGATGACTTAATTAGGTAAGTTTTTTTTTAAATATCGAAACCACCCACCAGAAAAAAGAATGAAAAAATAAAGACACCCTAGTCAGAATGAATGGAGTGCAATAGTTGCTTGTCACTCGTGCAGATAAGACAACTATTCATTACCTTGAATATGAATCAGGATAATTAAACAATGCTCTTGTGTTCGTTGGAATTATTATTATTTTTTGCATGATTAATAATCACGCAATTAAAAGCTTAATTCTTTTACTTTCATTCAGGTACTTGCAAACTGCGTAGAAAACGTTCTCGTGGCTGAAGCCCAGATCGTAAGCACCGAAGGAAAGTATGTTTTCTGTAGATAAGTTCAACCGCAGGCTAGCGAATGGGAGGGCTAAGAATGTTTTCCTAAGCAATTTGTATCGGCGACATGATAAAAAATAGTGCTCTATTGTTTCCAATTCTGAACAAAAGTTGCATAGTGGTGATATCGCCAGACCAGCCCTATGTGAATAGAAATTTAACGGGGGGACACGACATCGAAATCTGGTTATTATGGTTTCCAACTGTTTTGTAGGACACCAATGATTTTTCCATGGAAATCTTAAGTGAGTAAATTCTGGTGTTGACAATATTGCTTCCATAGCGTCTGCACTGAGCGCAAGCTTTCTGTATCTTGTCGCCGTTATAGTGGCCACTTCGGGAAGGACTGATAGTACTGGCCCTTCCAATGCTGCTCGTGCTAGAGAGTCGGCGATTTCATTTACTTCTAAGCCGCAATGACCGGGTACCCATACTAATTTCAGTAGCTCCAGCTGAGGAGGAACTAGCATAAGGAGCGTCTGTAAGGCCATCGATTTTGTTGACGCCGTAATCGACATACATACTGACAGGGAATCCGTTATTATGATCGCATTAGCGGCATTCAAAGGTAGCTTTCGCAGCGCTAGAACTATTGCCAACAGCTCAGCTTCAAAAACTGGGGTGAAATCCGGTAATCTTAATGAAAAAGACCAGTCAAGCGAATGTGAGTATATACCTACACCTGTCTTTTCATGCAATACTGAAGCATCTGTGGCTATAATGTTATTCGTTTCCGCGTGTGCAAGATAATCCTGAATCGGCTATTTAATACCCTATAGGATTGTAATTTGGGCTTAGAGGGAAAAATGTCATCGAATTCAATCTTAAGAATTTGATTTGTATCCTGCGCAGCAATCACATCTCGAATTTTTACATTTAACCTATCTAGTTGTTTCTGGACAAAAACAATTTGAGGGTTTCGAAAGCGTGGCCAATGGGCAAGAAAAAAGCTGTCTGGGTCATTTATAAAATCATACTCAGATCGTCTTGGCGCATAGCTATAAAACTTCAGAAACGTCTGAACCGTTAGTATACGAAAACGGCAAGGCAATGTAGGTAATCGTGCTTCCTGATACAAAACATTGTTTCTTACAAACCTCGGTAGTCCTAGACACAATCTCAAGGCTTCTCGTTCCAGCATGACCAGAGGCCTTATTTTATAGGCAGGGCCACCTGAGAACAATACGCACCCGAATTCTAGGATTGGTCGCATATACATTTTATAGATCATCACCATTGTGCTTCTGCGTAGACCATATCGGCGGCTGCTCAGTCTACGAAGAATTCCTAAGGCGCGTTGTGCTTTAGATGCCATGCTTTCTATGTGAGGAGTCCAGTTTAGGTTGGCATTATAAGTTACTCCCAAATATTTAAGAGATTCCACCTGTGGAATGGGCTCTTGTTTATAACATATTGAAATTGAGATGGGATCGGATAACGGGAATATCAATACTGCACTTTTATTTACATTTAAGGTCATGCAGACTGCATCTAGCCATCTCTCCAGCATATTGGCATATCTCTGTAGCGTTTGATATAAAGAATATATGTCACTATGTGCTGTGAAAAATGCAATATCGTCAGCATATACAAACATCTTCACGTCCTGGCAATGCGGTATAGTGCTCATTAGGATGTTAAATAGAACTGGCGATAATACAGCGCCTTGGGGGACACCACGTGTTTGTTTGCACTTTGACAATGTGCAACCATCCTTAAAGCAATAAAACTTCCTTCCTCTCAAAAATTCCCTCACCCACGCCAATATATACTGACACTGACCTGCGCGCTTTCTCCCTCTTTTACAATTGCAATGCATTCCCTTCGCACACGGGTCAAGCCTTCGAAAACAAAAAATAAAAAAATATTACCTTGTTCATTCAATTTCTCAGAGATAAATTGTTTGCAATGCCTCGCAGGAAACTTACAACGTCCACAATGTCCCGATTGGGCAACGAAGCTACCAAACGATTTTGGACAACTGATGTTTCGTCACTTCTGCGAAGATTAATCGCCAAGAAAATATGGTTATTGGAAAAGAGGGTGACGGAACATTTATGTTGCCAATATACTTTATCTTCCACCATAGCTATAGGCGATGGCGTCTTCATGTATCGGTATTTTAAATTTTTTGGCATCTTGAGTGTACGGCATTACAATATTTCGTCGTTCTGACGTTCGGCCTTCTAATAATTTGGCGTCTTGATTTTCGGCGTTTTAATAGGGACGCTCAATATTCCCTTTCTTCCATCTGGAGGCGCTCATGACGTGCTCCTTCTCCTGGTCCTCCGCACATGGCACATCCCCATTGGAGGGGATTGGCCAAGTGGAAGGTAAATTATTCCCATGATTACAGTATTATGTTATTCTTAGGCCTACTAGTTTAAAATTACAATTAAATGCTGATTCGAAGTACCAATTAGTGTTGCGCGCGCCGAATCTAGCAGGAGATTCTTTTAGTAGCAGTCCTGAACGGCAAGGAGAACATCCCTGTGGCTGTACCCCAGAGCAGTGGCCCCAAACGAAAGAACATGTTCCGATAGTTCGAGACCCAGTTTTCCGAAGAGAAAATACTCTTTCTCAATGCATAATATCAGCGATAAGATATGAAAAAAAAAATGGAAATCGTTTCGTCCTGACTACAGAGAAGACACAACGGCGGGGATTTCAATAAACCTCATCTATGCAAGTAAAAAATTGACAGAGGTAACGTGGGCAACAAATTTTCGTGGTGGCAACTTATATCGTCTTTGAACTAGCCAGATTGCTGCTCCAGGAAAATAAAAGGTGTTCGTAATCCGGGGAAGTAGTCAGTGCCAGGTCTGATAAACTTCACTTGATCGTATGTGTGCAATATCGTAACACCATGAAAAATGAATTGTCGTGGATTAAATGCATTGTATTTCGATATAGATGTGATAGACGGAGATGACATAGCAGATCGACAATTTGCCGGTGGCAAATTGTCTTTAACAGTTCGTCCCTCAGGACGGTTTTATGCTCTCCCGTAGTAGAGTACCAAGTAGCCTAAATCGTTCACCACTTTTTCTAAACACATACCACGTTATCGCTGCACGTGTTCTAGAAGCGAACCAGAAGATGAAGAAAATGACAAAGAGGGAGCGTATCCCGTTTTTTTTTTTGGTGATATTATTTTTGAACTACTTTTTCAGATTGGCTTCATTTTCATTTTAGTTTCATTTAAGTATCCTGCCGCCCGGTTCTTGGCCCATCCCCCTCTGTGGGTGAGCGCCATCCATAAGAGGTCATCATCATCATCATCATAGGAAAAAAAAAACTGACGGAACTTAGTATTTATACTCTGAAGGTGCGACTGTTCTGATAAACAGAGTTAATTTGCCACATCTTTGAACAGTTGGCTGTATTTTGGCGGCCTCACGAGCGGTAACCGTGACGTCAGATTCACCGAGGCCCAGGCAGGGTAACGAGTTCCCGTCCTTCTATTCATTTTCTCCACCTCTCCTTTCATTCCAATTTCCTCCTTCGACCAAAGCGCCGATGCTTTGCCCCATGCATTGTTCGCAACCGGTGCTATTCACACCGGTTCTGGGAACCAGAGGGGAAGATGAGCGAGTCGAGAGAGCCAAGGCGACGGCTGGCATTGTTGGCTTGCCCCGTTTCGGGTGGGTTTGACGTCACCAAACGTCACCATCCTGTAGTTGACGATGCGGCCGCTAGATGGCAGCAGTTTGTGAAAAACGTATTAAATTTAGTATTTTCCCTGTATTTTCTGCCTGTAATTCAGGTTGTCTCCATCGATTTCGGGACCCAATCATCTAAATTTAGGGTGAAAAATCTTGGCGGCAAAAGATTTTGTTTAGTATCTCTTTAAGCAGCTCTGATGCTAGATATGTTCTCGTTTATTTCAACAATAAAATGTCTATGTTCTACTAGGCTACAAATCTGGCGATAAAGTCAAGTGCAGAATGAGTCATACTTCTAGCTACTTTTATCTTGATAACGTGTTCGCTCATTCTCAAACATACAGCCAAAGTCAACCCTGCTCTATCTCAATCAGTCACAAACTGAAAGACGACGTATAACGATTTGTGATTCTGTAATCTGTCCCCTCGCATAGCCAACACAGTTCCTGTCGGTGCAATCCCAACCCGAAAATTTTCAGTTTCGTTTGTCATACACACGCCCCTACTAACATATATACACTAAGTATAACTGAACCTGTCTTCTAAAAAAAAACAATCTGGCTAAGCCCTTGCCGACACATCTAGAAAGAAAAAAAGAGAGGTTGTAATATCGGAAATACAAAAGGGCGAATATCGTATAATAGATATATCCTTTGTCCGGAATACTTACTAAGGAGCGTGTTCCCGTTATGGTTCGGCAGCTGCGTTTCTAAGTCATAAAATTCGCGCAAGTGCATCTAAAAGGCGATCAAAAGACACGCTTTCTTGATGATATAGTGCGCGCGCGTTCGCCATGTCATTTACCGCTTTGCGCAGCCATTCCTTCGTTCACGCCAACGTCAGATCAACCGTAAGTGCACACTACTATGTCTACCGCCTTCAACTGTATAGTGTACCTGTCGTATATAGTGTGGGATTACTACAATTTGTTTAGTTAATTATTCTTGCTCGCGTGTGTTTGAATAAATAAAAGATATCGCAGTTTACCCGCAAGGGTAGTGCGGCGAATGCGATAGCAACAAAATTGAATGTCGCACGAAGTAAGTCTACTGGCCAACGTTTTAGGGGCGAAGCTCCTTAAGGCGTGGGCTGTGCGTCCCCTGTATGTAGCCACCTCTCGTTTAGTTCTTGCGGTGTTCAATAGATGGCGGTACTTGTAGCTGATGAATAAAAGATGCAAAATGTTATAAACTAGACGGTGGTATATACTTGGATGATGAAAGATGCGAGATGTTATAAAATAGGAATGATGTCACATATGGCGCTTGTCATTGGTGGAAGGCAATCGTTTGATTTAGTGCGGCGACGTACGCTAGAGGGAGCGTTGTAATAAAATCTAGTGGGCAAAATGTATGCAAGGTTCATGGTTTACCAGGTTTACTTCCAGAGCTTCACACACTTATCATCATTCACTTCGTGGATATGGCGGCACTTTTTAAGATCTGCTGTGTCGCAACTCGATAACACGCTGGCGCATGCACCACAGCCGCTGCAGCGATTGCAAAGCGACCATCGTGCCACCTGTCACTTCAACGCAAAAAAGCATGGCGAGAGCACGACCAATGGTCTCTGTCGAAATAGCGCGCGCGCCGCCTCACCAGTTTGATCAAAGTTCGCACTTGGAGCCCGAACGACGCTAGCCCCCCTCCAGCCCACCTCCAGCCCACCTCCAGCCAACCTCCAGCCAACCTCCAGCACCCCTTCGCGCGAAGGGGTGCTGCTAGACCGTCGGCACTTTTTCACGCACGCGTAAAACACACGATGCGTGGGGCTATATCATCGATCTGGACTTTACACAGAACGTGACGGCGACGACAAAAACGCGCCCCGATGTGTTGCTATGACATTAAACAGAAAAAAAAAAGCGCGACTTAACGTCATGCTCAGATTATTTCGGTTGAACTCATGCAAAGCATCACATGTCGTGTACATACATTCGCTGCATGCAGACCAATGGTGAGTTTATATCCTTTTGAGACATGCATTTTGTTTTATTTGCTTGACATCAAATTATGAAGTAGCTAGCAGATTAGAAATGAGTATATTCATTTCTATGGCCTTCATCCCGTGACGAGTGCGACATTATACTTCCTATACTGCATACTGGCCACTCGTGTGCAATATACTATGACGTATATAGCCCGAGGAGGTAATGGGAGGGGGGGGGGGGGTCAACCGCGTACCTTATACACAAGTTCATGAGGGCGTTCGTCCGTGTGACTGTGTGTTATATGCACACGCAAAATTTAAAATTTTCGGGTAGGGGGGGGGGGGGTCCCACCAACCCCGATGGCTACGGCAGCAATCGCACGCAGAAACGGCTACCAGTAACGTTGTGTGGTCTAAGAAGCCCACAGCTCAAATTCTGCCATCGAAACAATGTTACGCTAATATAACCACACAGGGGCTCTAGGTGTCGAAACCACCATTTATGACACGACCTAAATGAAAACCATCTGGTAATAAAGTCGAGGGAGGAATTGCACTTTTCTTCGAGCACATATATGAAGAAAGTAAAGGGAGCGAAAAAGAAAATTCACCGGCGGCATACTGAACTTATACAACCTTCTGATTACACGCTGTTCTTAGCAATTGAGCTACGGCGGCTGTCGTCCTCTCGTTCACTGTATTTTCAATCAATCAATCAATCAGTTTATTATCATGTCATAAAAGGATGTTACAGGGAGTAAAATATACAGACGAGGGTCCCAAAGTACAAGACTGCAACAGGGCCCTTGGTGATGATTACAAATAATAAAAGCACAAGCAGCTGTTAGAATCGTGGAAACAAAATATATAAAGCAGAATGAAAACAAAAAGGCATGGAATCAATTTTGTACTTCATGTGCATGCAAACCAGCGAGTGTCGGTTACAACATACCAAGTTTGAGGAAGCTCTCTTCAGCCCGCGGCGCCAAATAGGGTTAAATAAACGTCGAACGAAAGTGTAAATTTGAGAGCTCGATTTTGAGAACACTCCCATGCTTAAAATGCACACCCTGCAAAAGTGGACGGAGGGATGACCGGACGCGTCATTCGAAGGTCGAGGGTTTCCCGCCGGTGGTAAGTAGTCTTTTCGCCCACTTACTACACATTTACTTCTTATAAAATTCCCTATACTTTCCTAGGCATTATTGTCTGTTAGATCTCATCGATAAATAAGCGTTGTAATTTGTGACATCACGTGCGGAGCCTTTGGCGCGAAATTTAAAGACAAAACATTGAAATTTATTTTTTCCTTCATGGAAAAAAAAAGTCCTAAACGTAGTATGGTGAAACTAACATTATAGTTGCCATAGTTCGATCTAAACCGATTCACCGTTTTTCTTTAGTGTCCCTCTAACATGCGCACAAATATACTAAATACATGGGTATTATTTCCATAGAGCCCCCATCGAAATGACGCATGCGCGTACTGGAAATCAAACCAGCGCCATCTAGCTTAGAAGTGCGACGTCTTACGTGCTATGAATTTATATCCCGCGACTGTTGTTTATGTGTTCTCGCGCTGACGTCATCAGCGTGCGCAAGCATACCGACACCGGAAACCGCAGATCGCCCACCAAGCCGGAACGCTATGAGCATTTAAAAACGAAACTTTGCTCCGAGAGTTCCTTCGATGGAAATTCAGTTTCAGAGCTTTCGGGTTGCTCGCAGGGCAAACGGGGATTGCCGTGCGTAACCAAGCCGCGCTATGACGACGCCGTTGTACAAGTTCCTGCTGCTGGCACTGCTCGTGGCGCAGGCCTCGCAATCGGCAGGGGCACCCTCCATGAACACCCTGGCTGCTGTCGCCGAACAGGGTGGCCTGGCCAGGCGAGTGCCACCCGCCGTAGGAGGACGCAGGAGAGGGAAGGGCCGCCAGGGCCGCTACGACTACGTCTACGATTGCGCCAAGTGCGACGACGACACCTCGCCCGACATCGGCTCAACGGTGTACGCCTACGTTTAAAACGACGGGCGGAAAGTAAAGCCCTAACCACACGTACGCGTTCGTGCAGCGTCTCGACGGCGCAACGCCACGCCCTCACCCGTAGAGAAAGGAGAGGGCACGCGAAGCAGTGCGCCCCCTCCCTTCTCCACGGGGGAGGGCGCGGAGTTTAGACGCCACACGTTGACGCGTGGTAACGCGTAGCGACGGCGCGCAAAGAAGGTCGTTGTAGCTCCTCAAAGCACGAACTTGACCCTCAGCAAGGATTTGTGATTAAAGCAAAAGAGTAGTAAAAAAAAGTTCACTTGCTCATATGTTAACACATCTAAATCAAAGGCTCAGCCACAAATTTTTTTCGGAGGGGGATTTCACAACGTTTTATGTATGTTCAAATGTTCGTTTGTATACGCGCGGATATTGGAAAAAATTCGGGGGATATGTTCGACCCCACTGCCCCCCCCCCCTCCCGGTTACACCAATGATATGATTAGGCGGTGGAATCTTCGATTTGAGTCGATGGTTTTTCACCATCCCCAGATGCATCAATCCCACCAGAACCACCTTCAAACAGGCCTGTAGCCAAACACGTGGACCCCCGCTGCCTCCCGGAAAACATTTCAGGCTACGGGCCTGCCTTCAAATGTGTATATTAGGATACACACGTCCCTATTGCTGAGAAAATTCGTAACGCCCTTTCAAATTATTTGCCTAGGAGTATTCCGCGATAAAAAAAAAATCTGAGTCTCTCGTTCATTCACTTCAAGTGGCCCTGCAACACTTCAGCACAGTCATAAAATGCTCCCGATCACTAGTCGAGGTTCCAAAGAACACGCGAGCCAGAAATCAGAGCACAAATATGCGGCTTGAAATTGACAATCGATTATCGAAGTCAGCTAGAAATCATTCGCTCATCTCAGGACAAATGATGCCATAAGCCCGAATGATCGCGCAATAAACTTTAAGTATACACCCGCAGGCAGATTTGAGCATTGTGAGATGCATAGTTGCCACGGCCGCCGCGAGATGCCGCCACGGGCCCGCGCGGCTGCTCTTGATCACACTGAAAGCTACACGTTCAAACAAACAAACAAAAAAAGTGCTTAAGAACATGATGCGCGCTGGTAAACGACGTAAGAACACTTGCCCCCTTGTCATCGCTGCCCTTGTGCAGCTTTTCAGTGCGCTCGCTGGGACCAAAGGGCAAGAAAAAAATGCTCAAAGCACGAGGGATCCCCTTAACATCACTCGTATTGCTGGATCCTAAAAATTTTTTCGGCAGTCAATGTGTGAGGCCATAAACTCCTTTGAAGAAGTCATTCGATGATTATGTAGAAAGCTAAAGTCGTCTGCCATTTTTTTTGTATGCTCTCCAAGTGGCAGGCACAGTACCGCGGAAGCTTTTTCTTTTTGATGAGTTATATTTAATGCAAGGGTCCAAATAGTGGGTGGATTTTTCCATTAGGCTATATAGCTATAGTGCTGGGATATGTAAATTTGAACTGCAAATTAGCAATAACAAAATCATTGAAGTCGGCGGAGCTGAGAATATATTTCATGACATATGCTGTCAGGTAAAATAGCTCTCCGAAATATAATGCTCTAATAGATTCAGCAAGCACTAGTTCCCATTTTTTTTTCTTTTCTCCAGGAGATCCATCTTGTATTGTGTAGTAAGATCATCCCGCAGAATATGGCTTCCCAACAATGCTTTGTACGGCGAGTAACATTTTTAATATCTCACCGTAGTTTTGCTTGCTCATGTCTCAAGTAGCACTGTCAATTTCAAGTCCGGCCTTCGAAGAGGTGGTACGAGTATCCATTTTTTCTGGACTCAAATATGGGTACTAGAAAGATGCGACAAAATGTTGCCTCCTTATTACTGGGGGAAAAATGACTAAGTAGAAGACACCAAACATAATCTGTGCAAGTAAAAATTATGGCAGGGTATGCAACAAAATGTAATTTTGTGAAGAAAACTTGCATAAAAATAGCTACGCCAGTTTACTAAACGGTGCTTGTAGACCAGAGCAGCATTCACTACTGGGTCTGACAACCTTGCTTCAGGGGATCTTCTTTGTGTCATTCTCTCTTTTTTTTTTATTTGCGACAAAGACTTGTCTTTAAGGAGTAATATTTTTGTGCATACGTTTATTGAACATGCGCCGTTAGGCCGTTATTGTGTATTAGGTGAAGTAGTGTCTCGTGGAATGTGTTGTCATGTATCCAGCGGTTGTAAATGGCTGTGTCGCTGGACAATCACATCGGTTCTACACTTTTGCAAACCAATTACCTCAGTTTGCCTTGCAGCACTCTACTGACAACATATATCCTTTTTTACTGTCATTTGTTCTTCCTCTTATTCAGCAAGAATGCCTTTGGCACCGAAGTTAACAAACAATTCTTAAACTTTGCCTTGATAACAAAAATGCAAGTTTTCTGTGCCAGTTTACCATTTCAAACAGAGGGCAAAGCAATGAGATCATTCAGTGTTATTGTGAATCACCCATGATTGATTTGTGGGGTTTAACGTCCCAAAACCACCATTTGATTATGAGAGACGCCGTAGTGGAGGGCTCCGGAAATTTTGACCACCTGGGGTTCTTTAACATGCACCCAAATCTGAGTACACGGGACTACAACATTTCCGCCTCCATGGGAAATGCAGCCGCCGCAGCCGGGAATCGAACCCGCGACCTGCGGGTCAGCAGCCGAGTACCTTAGCCACTAGACCACCGCGGCGGGGCATGTGAATCACCCATGACATCGACCACTCACACATTTAAATGAGTGCCAAGCAGTATACATTTATAAATACAATGTTTATTGATCATAACTGGTGATATAGCTGTGAATTTCATTGAGTTGTGCCTTCACTATCACAACTTTGTGGTACCAGATCTAGCCTTAAGTTGGCAAAGACAAAGTCTGGGCACATTCTCATGGTTCACAATCAGTCTTTGTCCTGGATCATCACAGTCATCATCTCCGTCGTCATGGCGTATAGTGGGTACCTTGCATGTGCCCTGTCATAATGGCATAAAGAGAATGTGTGGTCTGGAAAACACTAGCTTGTTCTTCATCGTCATCAGCATCGTCGTTATTGTAATTGGCGGCTACGGTGCACAACGATAACGCCGCCAACGAACAAGCCCCAACCTTAAGGAGCTTTGCCCCTAAAAGAGACTCAAGCAACCAATCGCCCACAAATTAGTTTTGTTGCAATGTCCGCCGCATCCAAAACAAAACCTGCCTTAGGATTTTCAGCTTGCTACTGTGCTTGACCTACAGATTAGGAATCGTCATGGTGCATGCCTTGATTACTGCTGACTGAAGTACATCTACACCAACTACTCACTTTACTCTCCTGTGGGGTAGGGCCCAACAGAAATGGAAGAGCATGAACCTTCCATGTGCCATTGGGTCGTATAAGTATTCAAAAGCTCACCGGGCGTCTTAAGAAGCAGGCAGATGAGTGACTTAGTCTTTCGTAAAGGGCTCTCGGTGCGTACGTGTGTTGGCCAACAGGGCTATCAAGTCGGCCTGGCTGCCATTGGTGGACCACATCTTGCCCCCACAGAGGCAAGGAATAACAATAATCCCATGGCGCTTTTTGTTACAAGTGCCTTATCCACAGCCACGCAGAACAACTTTAGCCTGCATTCTTTATTTGGACAAGTTTATTTTTTGATTGGGCTTACTGAAATCGGTAAGACAAAAGGCTCTGATCTGATAGCTGCAAAACGCTACCACTGTATGCTCGATTGACTGTCTCAGCTTTATCTTGTATGCTAATTTTCGGCCCTATGATGCAGAGTACAAAAAGCTAGAAAGAACCGCAGGTGTTTTGACATTTACCAATATCCCAGAATTTTGAAACCTGGGCTTTCTAGACAAAGCTTGAACTGCCAGTAGGAGCTTCTAATGAGTAAAAGACATGAGTGTCAAGGAAATGATTGCTATTTCCAGAGAGACTTTCTTCCATCGAAGTACTGTTTGCAAGCTTCTCTTGATAAAAATGCTCCCTTTTCCTCTTTTTACACTACGCAAAAGGTATCCTAAACGGGCAGCTGAATTTAGACAAATTCATACACTCAGTGGCAATACCTGAGCCACTGTTATAGTGTCACCCTAACAGTGTTAGTATGGTCCCTAGAATATACTGTATATTCTAGGGACTATAGTGTTAGGGTGGCTAACAGTGTACTAGAAGGGGGCAGTGGAATGAGCAAGGTGGCTGCACCACTTCTCGCCTCATTCTCCGGAGGGTGACAGTAGCGGCTGTAGTCACTTTGTGCTTTTCAGTACAAAGTGTCAGGAGCATCTACATTTGGAGTGCGCGCATCGTAGCCTGCGAAAGTGTGTAGCTGCTCACTTTTAGCTCGTTTAAGGCACTGCTGAGCCTTTATCGGTGTATGCACACCTGCTACACGCCACGTGCACAAATGAATGTGCAGGCGTGGCGAAATTACGCCGAGAAATTACGTTTCAAGAGCCCGCCAACCCGCAAAAAAAGAAGAAGAGAAAAATACGCACAATCGGAATTTCCAGGGATCAGCCTAGTTACTCACTGAATGTTGTGGAGTTTGAAAGCAGCGTTTCAAGCCGCGCTACATCATAATGGCTACTGGTGTGGAGAAGTATCAAAAACGTGATGGAGGCATATTCTTGTTCTGTCGGCAGTCTCTACGATATTCATCCGATTCTCATATGAGTCCACATGTGCTCGACAGTTCCAAGAAACCCGAGAAGAAATAACTTTGTCACAACATTTACATCGGTGACGGCTCGGTTTTATTGTGCCAGTTTTGCGGATGATCCTAAGGCTTTCTGAAAGGTTTATCTTGTTTTAAGCACTTTATTTCACATTAACTGTGCATCACTTATGCAAGCTCCAACTGCTTATAATACCAAAAGGCCGAGCAAAGGAACCGAGCCGAAGGAACGCATTCACCACAGAGTCACGAACTCTTCGTGAAAGGGGTTACCTTAAGCATATTATAAATCGCAGTTGTATATATAAAGCTCGTCTGTTATTATGCCGAAATTCATTACAGGCAGTTCTCATTTACTATCAACACCTTATATTGTGTTGCTTTCTAAATCTTCCATTGCTGCAATGCCATAGAAAGCTAGCAAACGCTTGTTTATGAAAATGTTCTGTATCGTAAATGTACTTTTTTTTATTAATATGGAAGTCAAAATTCTAGACAGGTGGTGGTGCTTTATGTTTTGAAAAATTTCGCCACACGAAGCTCTGCCCTGAATTTAGAAGTTGGTTCTTGGTGCTCTCATGTTCTCAGCAGGTGCGCAATGCTGTCAGCACTCACAACTCCCGATCTCTTATGAACGGGTAACTATCCACTGCAAACACTCACACGATGCCAGCGGACTAGGAGCACACTGCACAACAACTTTTATTACCGGCAAGATATTTGCAAAAGGGGATTTGACACATTGGTAATGTGCAAGGCTATCCCTGTGAACTGTTGCTTTAAGTGCACTTGGCATCACTGCTGTCGAACGAAAACCAGACAGTGAAGATGCACCACGACAGCCCAGTGGATATTACTGCAATGTCCAGAAGGTATTGAAGTAGTGTGAGCACTTGCTTGCTGTTCCGTAGAAGCATTGTATTTGCTTTAACATTTCATTTGAAGTAGAGAAGACAGCGGTGGGTTCATTGTAGTGAAATTTCAGTGCACACACATTGTGTCATCTGCCATTTGTTTAAAAGCTCACAGTTAAATTTATGTGTGTGTTGGTTCGTTTATGAACCCCACGAAATGCGGGAACAGAAACCACTACCTTTCTTCATGATGTGAAGAATATAGCGTTTCTGCAATAAACACTGAATGTACAAGAACAGCAAATTAACAGTAATACATATACCACCACCACACCTTCGAAGGTTATTTCTCAGTAGTACAGAACTCTCAGTAAACGAGGCTCTCTTAACCAAAATTGCTGCCTAAATGCAACAAATCCCTCTAATACCATTGGTTCTGTGCTTACATTCTGAACCCCTGTTAATCTCTCAGTAAACAAAACTCCTGGCAAAGAAAGCATATCTCCCTGGTCCAATCTGGTTCTGTTTAACAGGTGTCTACTCTTGCAGCATGAGAGCACAAATTCAATAAAATATCACTTTTATTCATAAAAAATAACCAGCTTAGTATTCTTCCATGTGAATCACAATGATGTTCCCGATGTGATAAGCAAACAAGTGCAACATTCTAAGACTACTACCTTCACGCTTGAATACAATTTCACTTGTGAGAGCACTTTCTTGTGGCCTCTAAAGGTGTGCACAGTTTAAGCTTAACAGTACAGCCGCAGTGTGTGTACCTACTTCAAAGCATTGCAAAAACAGTTTCTGAAAAAAAAAAACAAAGATGAAAAAAAAGAGAATCACCAAAGAGCAACCTCAATTCCCTGATAGGTAGCGTTGTGATTGACAGTCTGATCTCTTTTCAGCACAGTCTCACTTAACATGCAACCTGTTCTTTAAAGGGTCCACTAAAGCCAAATAAAAATTTGCATCAGAGTGAAAGCTCAATGTATGACTACATCAAAAACAATAATCCTATCAACAACAGTGTCATACTTATTGAGAAATTAAAGTAAATGCACAATAGCACAAGCGCCGCCGTAGGACATTTTCAAAATGATCCCAATGACATCAGAAGGACCGCCTACAATTAATCACTAGTAATCGATCTAACTGCACTAAATAAAGAGCCTTATGTACATCAAGAGACGCAATAAAATGCTGCTTGTTCATTTCTGCTTAATTCATGGAAAAAAGAACCGCCGGATGTTACTATCAGGAATGGCGCGAGTGGTTCAAAAATTCAATTTTCGCAAGGTTACACAAGACAGGTGGTGCCATCTAGCAAGGCACAGTTAAAACAAAAAACGTCTGCAATCTCGAAGCTAATGGTGGGAAATTGATCAATGGCCATTGTTGCTGCTGGGCTCCCGCTGCTTTCGGTCGGCTGCTACTAGCTCAGTGAATTCGGGCAACATTGTGCACGGCAACAGTGACGCGAGTCAGTCCAGTCGGTCCGCTTCTTGAGGCGGGTAATTTTACGTGCGCTAAGCCGATGCAGACCACTAAAACGTGATCTTATTTCAAAATAGGCCATTCCTTGGCACAAAAGTAACACTACGAGGTTTATGGGCCACCATATCAACAATTAACGTCGACTTAATGGTTGCCTTTAGCGTCCTTTTAAACATGATTTAACTGTGCACCAGGAAGGAAACTTTTAACCATGTGACAAGCTCAGTGCAAAAGGGTGGTTACAGGAGGTTGCATTTACACTGAAATGAAAGCTTGTAAGGTCGAGTTCTCATAATTACTTTAAATCACTTAAATAAGCGAATAGTGGACAATTTAATGCTCACGGCAATCTTGAAACCAAATAAGACACCTTTGAGAATTTACTTCAACACGAATATAGTGGTATGTTTCCCATGTCAAATGGTTGTAATACAACCTTGGAAAGCTTGTATAAAAAGTTGTACTATGCACATTATACAGAAAATCTATTCACCTCAACATCCTATATGTTGAATGTTGTGATGTGCTGCACCCCAAACTGCACCTCATCTAGCTTGCCTTGGTGCATTTCTTGCATCATCATACATATTCATGCCCATGAAAGGGCACTGTCTTGGTAGATTCTATCTAACAATGTGCCGAATGGCAAGGGCCGTAAGAATGAATTTCATTTATGTTCTGCAATGACAGATCTGCATGGATAAGCTTACTACATGTAAATTTAGTTACACAGTTGTCCTCTCATTTCATCTTTGTAGAAATGCAGCCATTGTGACCAGGAATTGAAACTGCATCCTCAAGCTCAAGCATACTTCACCTGCTAGGTTACCATGGTAGGTTTTATTCAACGGCAGAAGTTCAGCAAAGTGAAATTGCATGAGGCTTTATCTGTGTTCATCTTTTGGGAACATTCAGCGATCATAAGGTAAAAAGAAAATTGTAAAGCACAGTGTGGGTAATGTAAGTTCAAACCGATGCAGGCAAATAAACGATGCGACGCCACATAACTTCTACCGTCACTAAAACATTACTGCTTACATTTTCCTTCAACAAGATAAACTGTTTTTTGCTGCATTATAGACTGTAATACTTTTTGGCTCGCGTGTTCAAAGGAGCCATTTTACATGCAGGTTGGCAACATTTGCTTGATATATTCAAAAGGCGTTTGAGGGCCCTTTTACTCGCAACTTGCAAACGTGGCCAAGCCACACAAGCTTCTGCTTTTTCTATTTCTAGTTATGTACATGCATTTACAGCAGCGGAGACTTGGCAACTGCCATTTTGTACAATCAGGAGTGCAGATGCATTTGCACCATGCAGGACTGTAATTAAAATAAAGCCGTCTTTCATATGGAGTTCATACTTGTAGAATGTTCTGCCTTGTGAGCTAGTAATGACACGAGTGGCTCACTACCCTGAGATAGAAAATACCGTCCCTCAGCACCTTAGAAATGAAATTACATGGCACTGTCCCTTTGTGTAAATGTGCCTCGGCTTTTAGAATTATAGGACAAGGGACCATTCAACATCACTAAGGCCTGCAAGACTAAGAAATTATAACGTAACTCTTTCTGTACAAAATTGCTGTCACGCAGCTTGTTTTTAGCCTGAATGGCTTCACTGCTGGGAGGCAGTCAATACGATGGACAGAGCACCATACAGTGTCAGGCATGTTAGCGAGAGCCAGACACTGTCCGGACAAGTCTATCGGTGGATACAACCTAAGAAGTCTGGAGAAGCTCCTGCCTCGTAGACCAAAGCGCTTCAGCCGGTCGCCTTCGCGACTAAACAAATAGTCCCACTGATGCATGTGGCAACACTCTTTGAAGATCGGGCAGAAGTCATCCGGCTCATGACGTCAGTCCAGAGCGAGTGCTCATTGGTGGAAGCTTGTGTGCATCCACCTTTAAAGAGGAAATGTCGCGGACTTCGAAAGTTGTATCCAACTATACTAGAGCACCGCAGTGAGCTGTTGAGAGCCGCAGGTGAGGGTGAGATGCCAGTGTCCAGGAATGAGAGAAGCAGGAGCTACTGATTCACCGCACTTTTCTGCACTCAGCTCGGTACTTGACAGGCAAGTTGCCGAATGAAAAACAGCAGGAGTGGGCTCGGACCCAGCTGCATCAGCTGGAAGTCAAGAGTCACCAAAGTAGCCCTCACACTGGTTTCGGATGCCACTACCGCTCTAATCCCCATCGTAGCTTGGCGATGATGGCCAGCATCACTTCGTCGGCACCGCCAGCGATGGAGAGGAGTCTGGCATCACGAAAAGCTCTGGCGATTGGCATCTCCTCGGTGTAGCCCATGCCGCCCCAGTACTGTAAGCAGCTGTCGGCCACCTCACGTGACAGCCGGCCTGCCTTTAGCTTCGCCATAGATGCCAGCTCAGTCACGTTTTCACCAGCCATCAGCATTGCTGCAAAAGAATTGTGCAACCGGCCGAATTTAACAGTCACCAAAAAATGTAGCAGGGACAATTAGAATTGCATCAAAATTAGGGTAGCAAGTCTTTTTACAGCCATGTTATTGAAAGTTTTTTACAAGGATTTTAACAATGTACACTATTTGAAGCATGTCAAAGAGCACAATTCAACATGAAATATAAACACACCTTTGAAGACTACACAGACCTACACAGATGCATCCTCGACATGAACACGTGTTTGAGTAGTAGACCAATTAGCTATTTAATGCATCCTTGATATAAACTCATCTTTGAATATAAAACTGCTAGTGATGCCACTATCATGTATCCTGTGCATTAATAAATACAGCCATGCCACCCAACTAGCAAGAGGCTTCGATCTAGTAACAGCATGAAATTGCTGGTGCTGGTAAAGATGGTTCTGAAACAGTGCTCGAACAGCATTCTGGTACAGTGCTCTGGCAAGGCTGTTGGTGAGAGAAAACTCCAACGAATAGCCGATCGTCCAACGACTAATCGTCCACGCAGCGGCGGAAGGAAGGGCGAATATAATCCGTGACCTCGGCACCAAAGGCTAAACAAAGGCGTTTATTCGCAGAGTTCTCTGGAGGAAAGACGGAGAAAGCGTGACACGACGGCGACGTTTGTTGATTCCCTGCATCGCGGGCGCCAGCAAAGCAATAGAAGGGCGGGGGTCAACGTTCCCACATGCCATCCACCGCCATGGGCAGGTTCATCCTTGGCCCAAGAACACGCACCTGCGAAAAAAAGCGCAGAGCGTAGTGTACCCGACAGCATGTGCCGACTGCCCCGCTTCGTACGTTGGAGAAACCAAGAACTTCCCTGAAAGAATGCGGCCGCACAAGGATGACCTCCATCAATGGAACAGCGAACGGAGCGAAACGGCAGAACACTCCGACCAGTTTAACCCCCATACCAGACCCGAGGGCGCGGTGTCCTAGCTGGTTGCTTGTTCGCACACACCATAGACCAGGTGATGCAGATGAAAAATCCATCATAGAGCGACAATAGTAAATATGATACAGTTTATGTGTTGCCGCAACAGAAGAGGTGTGTGGATGAGCATGGAAAACCTCGAACGATTACACAACAACACAGCCAAAACAGCCAATGGTGTCCACATGGGAATTTAAGAGTGTAGACAAGGTGAAAAGCTGTGCAGAAGCCAAGACAAGAACGCTGTTGCACGCACCTGCTGCTCTGTATCCAAGTGCTCGAAGTGCCTCTACCTCGGTCTGAAGTTCGGCCAGTCGATATTGGATCACCTGGTTCTTGATCAGGGGCTGGCCATACACCTTGCGCTGCCGGCAGTACTCCAGGGTATCGTTGATCATGCGCTCCATGAAGCTTACACCTGTGAACAAGGCCAAGCAATGTACACGAGATGCAAGTTTGTAGACTCATGCTGCACATTGACTAGAAGTGCGCGCAGTAAAATTACTTCTATGCGAGCCATGTAGAAGAAGGTGCAGTGGGAAATTCGCCTCAGTGTTTCAATCACAACTGAAGTGAACAACAATAAAATCTCTTTAATTTGAATTTGGTTATTTCGAAGCATTTCCACGGTTCTATATTTTGCAATGTAAGTTTGAGTGGATAATTTGAAGCGGCAATCAGAAGCAGTCCAGTTAATTCGAAAACTTTGAGTGCAGTGTGCCAATGCCCGATGCCGATTTTCAAGCAGCGTGCACTGAAACAGTGACCAATTTTTCTGAATACTTCAGAAAGGAGGTGCCACGGCAAGGTGATTGCTGGTTTATCTTGCAATCCACTCGCTATCAACAGCTTCACCTCCTGCTTTTGACGCCATATTCAAGCGCAGCTTGTTTTTCCTTGATATTGATATATGATTCAGAAAACGGCACCATTCAGGCACCCACAGTTTTCTGTCCCCGCCAGTGTGAGTAAATGCTGATGCATTCAATACAATCTTAACAAGACCCACCCACCACAATGGCTATGATGAAGTACTGCAAATCTCACGGTGGTATGGCACCCAGCACACTACAACATGTCGTTTGAGTTCGTAGATTGTGCATAAAAAAGAGTAAAACAATACAAGCACAAGATTTTTAAAGTTTTTGCATTGTTTTCAAAGCTGTTATGACACTCAAAGAGCCTGTGTATTTAACCACGCGTTCTAGTTTCAATTCCTCAGTATGTTTCGCAGCCACAAATAGCGTATGAGCTTCTGCGGTGAAGATGCTTGTTTGTGGGTGTAGAAAACCGGAAGCCGAAAAAGATAGGCCTACAGCTGCATAGGACACAGAAGTGAGAGACTTGCAAGCATCTGTAACAAATTCAGGACAAGTGTGTTTGTGTTTAGGTTCCATGAAGTATGTGTGCATATGTGCAATAGGTGCATGTTTCGTCACTTCCGCTAAGTATACATTCTACTAGCCCACTGCTACAACCGTAGGCATGCAGCAGGAGCCTTTAGACAGTATTCAAAAAGCGGCACACCAGTTTTCTCAGCTAGGCCCCTCACGCAAAGTTAATAGGACTGCCTCACTGAGGGGCGGTTTCCAAAAAGTGCAGAGCTAGACAAATAATTAATTATGAAGTGCATAGGAATTTTCTTATTTCCGTTCACTTTCAGATAATAGATTAGGGACATGTAGGACCTCTGCAGGCAGAGCGACCACTCATTCAACTCTGCGAAAAGGCTTTCCACTGGGCTTGTTCAGAAGGCACCTGAAGAGAGGCAGATGCCCAGAGGACGAACAGGACCCAGAATCTTCAGCGCACTCGGTGTCGCAGACTGGTAGACCAATGCCTCATAGTCTAGCTGTGTGCATGTAAGACTTTTGTAGATATTTAGGAGACATTTTCTGTCACTGCCTCAGGTGGTACGTAACAAAACTTTCAAGATATCATTGTTTTCATACACTTGTTCTTTATATGCTTAGAGTGTGGAACAAGTTAGCATTGCGTTCAAGATTAGGCCTAAAAATGTATGCTCCCTTTTCACAGATAGACGTTGTCCCTGTACGTCTATGGCGAGGTGCATGTCTCTCGTTTTTGAAAAAAGAACACATGTACTTTTAGGCGTATTAAGACAGAACCCATTTTCGTCAGTCCATTTGGCCACATTGTTTAGACCAAGCTGAACCAGTCGCTCACACGTTGCCAAATTGTACAATTTAAATCCTACCTGCACATCATCCACATACATGCAATGAAACATATTACGTGGGATGTGCAGACGCAGTGAATTCATCTCAAAGGACCACTCACCAGGCCCCATACCAAATTTTAGTTAGGCCATGGAAGTTGTTGGGTGTCCGATGAGGAACATCTTGCCACAAAAATATTTTGAATCAGTTCATTACGAGCAGGGAAAACTGTTTTTTTTTTTTGAAGCGGTGCGAAACGAGGATGAGAGGAGGCGAGCTCAAAACACTTGCCACTCCTTCGAGTAGCCTTAGCAAGCCAAATCTCTTCCCTGCCCTCTGCGGCCTTCGACCAAGAGGCCACGTGTGCATGACACGCCCGAGCATGCCCAATCCACGTGCATGCGAGCATGTGTGTTTTTTTTTTTTTTTTGACCAGCGTTGTTTTGAGGTCTACTGCCTGTTTCTGCGAGATAGTTTGGTAGCACTAGCTTAGACCCGGTGAAGTAGATGAGCAAAAAGAGTGAGAGAACATGCAGGAGCATTCCACGGCTGTCGTCTGCTTGATGCGCTGACCGCAGAGACACGAACGCATGTGAAACGCAGGCACATTAGCCCCGCATCTTGTTGCAATTGTGATCATGTTTATTCAAACAGAGAAGTCGCAACGAGGTCGCGACGAAAAATGGGCGTACGCAAGTCTGGCAAAGGGGGCATATGTTCTCGCCCAATCAGAGCACGGGGTTTTTTGTTCTCTTTGAAAGTTGCATGCGCGTTAGGGCGTATGCTCCACTACAATACCCCTCCCCCCCCCCCCCCTCCGGGTTAAAGAGTAGCCATCCTGGCGACTCAGGAAGTAGGCACAATGAGGGGTCGTAGTAGGGCTTGAGACTGTCGACGTGCACGATCTTGCGTCCTCGACGGTGCAAATCTGGCGATTGTGTTAGGGGCTCGATGATGTAATTCACCAGCGAGGTCGCGTCAATGACACGGTATGGACCATGGTACCGGGCCAGAAGCTTAGAAGGCCAGGACCATGCGGGGGCACCCAAAGCCACACAAGGCAGCCAGTACGAAACGTAGGAGCATGTAATGGACATCGTCATGTCGGGTCTTTTGTAGACCTTGAGCCTCACTTGTCAGAGACCGGGCCAACTGACGGCAGTCTTCAGTGTATCTGGACACTTCCGAAAGCTGGGAGCCCTGAAACGCATCAGGGCGGTACGGGAGTATACTGTCGAGTGGGTGGGAAGATTCGCGGCCGTACAACAGAAAGAACGGTGAAAAACCGTTAGTCGCTTGCGTCGCGGTGTTGTAAGTGAAGGTAACAAAGGTAATACAGCGTCCCAGTTAGCGTGGTCGGAAAAGGTGTACATCCTCAGCATATCGCCAAGTGTGCGGTTGAACCGTTCAGTGAGACCATTCGTCTGTGAATGGTATGCGATAGATTTATGGTAGATGATGTTGCATTGAGCGAGAATAGCTTGAATGACCTCCGACAGGAACACTCGACCCCTATCACTGAGTAATTCCCGTGGAGCACCATGGCGGAGAATGAAGCTGTGCAAAATGAAGAGTGCGACTTTGTGGGCGGTCGCTGCCGGTAGAGCTGCAGTCTCAGCGTAGCGCGTCAGATGATCGACGCCTACAATAATTCACCGATTTCCAGAGCCACTATATGGGAGGGGGCCTTAGAGGTTGATACCCACGCGGTCGAATGGGCGAGCCGGGCACGGGAGCGGCTGTAACATGCCAGTAAGGTGCCACGGAGGTGTCTTGTTCTGTTGGCAAGTGGCGCAAGACTGAACGTATTTCTGCACAAAGCAATACATTCCTCGCCAGTAATATCGTTGGCGCAGCCTTTCGCAGGTTTTCAGGACACCTGCGTGAGCACTTTGAGGATCTGCATGGAAATTCATGCAGATGTCAGAGCGCATATGAGTTGGGACAGCAAGGAGCCACTTCCGACCACCAGGCATGTAATTGCGGCAGTACAGAATGTTGTCTCGCATGGAAAAGTGGGCTGCTTGCCAGCGTTGCGCTCTCGTGGAAAAAACAGCAGACGGATCGGTAAGGTAGTCGAGTAACAATGCAAGGTATGGGTCTTTACGCTGCTCCGAAAGCATGTCAGTGGTGTCGATTGGTGACAAGGTGGTAAAAAGGGCTGACAGAGAAGCCACATCTCGTGTTAATGGCGATCGCTGAAAGTGCATCGGCATCCGCATGCTTGCGACTGGAACGATATACGACACGGATGCCGTATTCCTGCAATCGAAGTGCCCAACGCCCCAGGCGTCCGGACGGGTCTTTCAAGGTGGACAGCCAACATGGAGCGTGGTGGTCTGTGACCACGTCGAAAGGACGACCGTAAATGTACGGGCGAAACTTCGTCAATGGCCAGATTATGGCCGAATACTCCTTCTCTGTCACGGAGGAATTTAATTCAGCCTTCTTGAGAGCGCGACTTGCATAGGCGACTATGTATTCGGCTTGGGTGCCTTTTCGTTGCGCCAAAACTTCACCAAGACCGATGCCACTTGCATCGGTGTGAATTTCTGTAACAGCAGTGGGATCGTAGTGACGAAGAATAGGTGGTGAGGTCAGCAGGCGGTGCAGCTGGCGAAATGCGTCGTCACATGCAGGTGACCATGCAGATATACCTTTGCTGTTGGAAAGCAGACTCGTCAGAGGTGCGATGATGGACGCGAAGTTGCGCACGAAGCGACGAAAGTAGGAGCAGAGGCCGACGAAACTTCTTAGGGCGTTTAGTGATGTGGGCAATGGGAAGTCAGCGATAGCTCGAAGCTTATCGGGTTCCGGAAGAACACTGTCTCTTGTGATTACATGTCCCAAGATGGTTAGTTTTCGTGCTGCGAAGTGGCACTTCTTAGAGTTAAGTTGTAGGCCTGCAGAAGTTAGACACGTCAGAATCTCGTGGAGGTGAGCAAGATGTGTCGGAAAATCAGATGAAAAGACTACAATGTCGTCCAGGTAACATAAGCAGGTTTTCCACTTGTGGGCACGCAAGATGGCATCGATCATGCGCTCAAATGTGGCAGGCACGTTGCAGAGCCCAAATGGCATGACTTTGAACTCATATAGGCCATCCGGCGTTACAAAGGCTGTTTTAGGGCGATCACATTCAGCCATTGGCACCTGCCAATACCCAGAACGCAGATCCAAGGATGTAAAGTACTCGGCGCCTTGTAAACAGTCAAGAGCATCGTCTATTCGTGGTAGCGGGTAGACATCTTTCTTTGTAATCTTGTTTGAGCGGCGATTTGCCACGAAAAATCGAACGGTGCCATCTTTTTTCTCTACCAGAACCACAGGTGATGACCAAGCACTTTGAGAAGGCTGTATGACTCCTTGTTTGAGCATGTCATCTACTTGCTCCGTAATGACGTGGCGCTCTTCGGCGGAAACGCAATAAGGACGCTGTCGTAGAGGCGAATGTGAGCCGGTGTCAATAGTATGAGTGATAGTCGTGGTGCGGCCCAAAGCAGGTTCTTGAAAGTCGAACGAAGAGCGAAACTTGTTAAGGAGAGCAATAAGTTGGCGGCAATGCGAGGGGGGGAAGGTCTGCGTCAATAGCATTGTCGAAGGCTGACGAACTTGATGGCTCAGACGCATAAGTGATTGCGGCAATGTGACATGGCGTATCGTTGAGAATAATATCATCGATATGGTCGACAGGTTGTACATATCCTAACGTTTCACCACGAAGTAAGCCAATTGGGTAGTTGCAGTAGTTGGTAACCAGCATTATGGTTAAACCAGACGCAATTAAGAATGGCAAATGGGAGAATGATGCCCTTGCGTTCAGTAAAAACCGGAGATGACGTAAACACCACCGTGGCGTCAGGCTGCACCACACATGAAAAGCTAATAGAAACTGAAGCTTCCGGAAGCAAGGTGATGTCGTCAGCGATGAGTTTGCAGAGCAGAGGAGAACAGTCGGGTGTTGGAAATTCACATGTTGGCACAAGGGACACTTCGGCACGGAAACAATCGATGATAGCTTTATGACTTGATAAGAAATACCAACCCAGGATAAGGTCATGAGAGCAAGACGGTAGAACAAAAAATTGGACGACGCACAAAACGTCTTGGATGACGACGCGTGCCGTACACACAGCCGAGAGATGAATGCGTTGCGCGCTAGTCGTGGACAGCACCATGCCACAGAGAGATGTGGTCACTTTCTTCAGTTTCCGACAAAATTTTGTGTCCATCACAGAAACGGCAGCCCCGGTATAAATTAATGCTAATGTGGCGACTCCATCAACATCGACATCAACAACATTTTGCAGTGAAAATGGAGGCGTTGAGAATTGCGCACAAGTTGCAGTTCTTGCATCCGGAATCGCACTGATTAGTTTTCCTCCTCAGGAGGTGGTCGACGACGCATAGGCGATGGCGACCGGCGACGAGGGGATGGGAAACGAGCAGTCGATGGGCAGCGATCCGAGTCTGAGTGCCTCTGTTCATATGCAGATGCGGTGGCCTGCTACGGCGCGTAGGTAGGAGTTCCGAAGTATGCGTGCGCAGGTGTGGGACGGCGGCGGCAGAAGCGTGCAATGTGGCCAGCGATGCCACACGCGAAGCAGATAGGATGATTGTCTTTGGTGCGCCACTCATTAGATGGATGGAAAAAACGAGGTGGGGGCCTGTAAACTGGAGGCAAGGCCGGAGGAGGTGGAGCCGATAAGGCGACTGGATGTTGTGGGGGCCGCGCGACCACAGCTGCGTAGCTGAGAGGTGAAGGTGTCCGCAGGTGGTGCGTAGCCGGCAGTTGATAGATCAGATGGTACCGAAGTGCATGGGTAAGGGGCCGGAACTGTAGGGAGGGCATCGCAAATTTCAGTGCATATGGCCTGCTGCAGTGTCGAAGGCAGGCTTGTGGTGGGCGGGTCGCTATGCTGCAGCACGGAGAGCTGTCGGGCGACTTCCTCCCTGATGAAGTCTTTAATCTGATTCGACAGAGTTCCTTGGCGAACGTTGCCATTTGCAAGTGCGAAGGCCGAGATCGAATCTGATGGTGGGACACTTTGTCGGGCGATGGAACGCTGACGATGCAATTCTTCATCGAAGCTCTGGCACAGGCTTACGAGGACTGCCACCATGATCAGGGTTTTCGCCAGCAACATCTGGAATGCGCCATCCTCTATGCACTTGAGAATCTGTGGAATTTTCTCTTTTTCAGGCATCGATGGGTTAACACGTCTGCAGAGGTCGAGCACATCCTCAATATAACTAGTAAACGTCTCGCCAGGCTGCTGGGCTCGGTGGCGTAGACGCTGGTCAGCGCGGAGTTTGCGGACCTCTGGTCGGCCGAACGCTTCCGTCACGAGGGTCTTAAAGGTGGACCAGTCGGCGATGGCGGTTTCGCGGTTGGTAAACCATAGCTTAGAGACGTAAGCCAAGTAAAAGATAACATAGGTGAGCTTAGAGTCGTCGTCCCACTTGTTGCTGGCACATACGCGTTTGTATAAGGAGAGCCAGTCTTCGACGTCTTGCTCATCACTGCCGCTGAAGATTGGCGGGTCCCGCTGACGGATAGCGCCGAGGCAAGTCGACGGGACAGCCAATGGTCCTGGCAGTGCTGGGACGGGCTGGTTGGCGACTGCGTCAGTCATGTTGTACGGTGGTCTTTCGGCCAACTTGCGAGAGCGGAGCTCCAGGTCTGCTTAGGTATCTCGGCAGCCTCCACCAAATGCGATGATGTTTATTCGAGCAGAGAAGTCGCAATGAGGTCGCAACGGAAAGTGGGCGTACGGCAAGTCTGGCAAAGGCGGCACAGGTTCTCGCGCAATCAGAGCATGGGGTTTTTCGTTCTCTTTGAAAGAGGCATACGCGTTAGTGCGTATGCTCCACTACACAATTCACAAAAAAAAATAAAAAAGACCGCTCACACTCCCTTATTGCATCTCATTATTTATCTAGAGATTTATTAATCCCTTCAAGCAACAAATACATAAACTTTGCATGTTGTGTTAAATAATTTTCGCCATGTGACGTGCCACTGTTGGCAACGTCAGAGCATAGTCGTCGACGTAGAGAACCAATGTCACTGCATTGCCATGTACGTAGGGCCATTCATATATGCAAGTGATGCCCTCATTTTCTAGGTGAACGCTCGCAAAAAGGGGGAGCAGCGTTCATCTTGAAATTTGACCCATTTCCGCTGCACGTAGCATTGCAAATTTTGGCAGACGTGATCATGAATGCCTCATCTACGCATTGCGCTGTCAGCTCAAAATTGTCAAACCTGGTGAGTGGCCCTTTCACAATAAAAAGTGCGCAGCTGAGGGCACCACCTTGTGGTATGCTCGTTTCTTGAACAAATGTTTGTTATAGTATGTTTCCCACTCGGACACGGAAAGTGCTATCCGACACGTAACTATTATATCGAACATTCTACCTTGTACACCTAAGTTGGACAGTTCTCTCAGTATTCAGAACTGCCATGCTGTGTTGTATGCTTTTTCCATGTCGATTAACACAGAGACAAAAAATTGCTTGTGTACAAAGGCCTTGCGGATCTGCTCCTCAATGTGTACAAGGTGGTCAGACAGTGGATCGATTCTTAAAAATCACACTGGTGTGGGTCAAGCGATTTGTTTGATTTTAGAAAATGTTTTAGTTGATGGTTTATCATTTTTTCAAAAAGTTTACATAAGCAACTCGTTAACGCGATCGGTTTGTAACTTGTGACAGAGGATGGACCCTTGTCCTGTTTCAGGATAGGGATCGCAGTACTGAAGCCTCTTTCCAGGATTCAACAATCTCACCAAACAGCCATATGGCATTGAATAACGAGAGCCGTGTTTCTCGAGTTTCCTGGGGTGAGTGTTTCAGATTATCATAAACAATTCTACCAGAGCCTGAAGCAGAATTGTTGCAACAGCTTAGCACTGCCTGTAGTTGAGCTAAGCAGAATCGTTCGCAGACACTTTTGGAAGGTGTCTGAGTAGTGTGTTGAGCTGAATATGGATCCAAAATATGCTCCCAGAGAATCAGCTTGATTTTCCAGGCTTTCCCCTTAGATGTCTACTAATGGTACCAAATATGTTGGTTGGCCTCTTATTTTATTGACACTGTTCCAGACCTTAACTTCATCCCTACAGGAGTTCCCACCCGATATGAACCTGTGCAAGCTGTCTCGTCTGGCCTGCCGGCATGTGCTCCGCCTTTGCGATTTGATCTCTTTAATATTGATGAGGTTTTCTGCAACAGGAGAATTATGTAGAAGCCTTCATGCTTTATTTTGTTTCTTCCGAGCCTTGCAGCAGTTGTCATTCCACCAGAGAACACGATGTTTACTGGTGGCACTAATTTTTGGTATACATTTAGTAGCTTCGTTGAGAGTAAAAGCAATAAAATACTCTATAGCAGCGTCAATATTAAAACAAGGCAGGTCCGGCCACGAGATTTTAGTAGCCTTATGAAAATGTTAAGGAGCCTGGGGTGGAGATTAATTTCGTTTTAGTATTTCAAAAATTATTGGGAAGTGGTGACTCCCATAAGAGTTTTTAACTACTTCCTTGCTAAAATCAAGTGAAATAACTGGAAGAATGATGCTAAGATAAAGGGAACAATATGTGTCATTTGAGAGGCTAAAAAATATGGTTTCTTCTTTGTTTAGCAGACATGCACTTGTGGAAAAAATAAAATTCTCAATGAGCCGGCTTCATGCATCAATGCGAGTCCCCCCACAGGCTGCTGTGAGCATGGAAATCACTGAGAACAAGGTAGGGCTCTGGCAACTCATTCTATAAATGATTGGAATTCGTGTTTGTCTAGCTGATAATGTGGGGGTATGTATATTGAGCAGATTGTAATGCATTTGTTTGAAATTATGGCTCCGACAGCTACTGCCTCCAGTGTCGTTCAAAGCGGAATGTGCTTACATGCTTCATTTTTATCGGGTATAACTGCAACACCGCCAGTTGATGCAAGAGCATCCTGGTGGTCCTTGCGAAATGTGAAATATGGGTGGAATAAATTTGTGTGTTTTTGATTTAGGTGTGTCTCCTGCACACACACAGCACTTTTGGAGAATATTTGCTAAGGGGTTCTTATATATCATTAGGATTGTTTAAAAGTCCTCTAGCATTCCATTGTAATATTTTATTCATCTTGGATGTGTGTATGTGCTGTGTGTCTCACAAAAGAGAAAATTTGCCGGTTTTACAGAGTCTTTGGAAGGCCCTGTAATTATTGTTTTGCCTATTTTGGAGTGATCGAGAGGCTCTCGCCACTCCTTTAGCGCAGTCTGCGCCAGTGAGCCAGTGGTGTCCGTCGCCTCCGGAGAGGCGCCAGAAGAACTGGTAAGTAGGGTGGGCTTTGTCATGGTGGACGTTACCTTCGCCCCCACCAGGACAGAGGTCGATGGTACCTTTTTGGCTTATTTGCTGCTTTGGTTGTTGCCAGGGTTCACAGGGGCCTTTGGTGGGGCCGAGAGCAGAGAGGGTGGAGAAACCGGGGATGCTCTGCCCAAGGATGCTGGTGTTGTTTGCCTCAGCACGTTATGCATGGTCTGGGGCATCACTAAAAACCGTAGTGGTGCTGACCCTTCTCGCACCACTTCGGCATAGGATGTGTTCCCTGCGAAATGCGGGGAGACGCGCTGCCTTGCTTCACGAAAGGTGATGTTGAGTTTGATCTTGGTGGTAATTATTCATTTTTCCCTCTTCCAGGGCACAGGACCAGCAATATGCCGAGTGGTCTCCATCACAATTTGGGCAGTGAAGTTCGGAATTACATTCATCGTCAGCAGAAAGTCTTTTGGTGCCACATTTCGTCCAGGTAAGCCTAGGCCATATGGCCAAACCACTGGAACTTAAAGCAGCGCCACGGGTTGGGAATTGAAGGTACAACTACTAATTGAGGTAGCCTGTTACTATAATCATTGCGAGTGTTGTGGATGCGAAAGTAAGTATTATGTGCATCGCGTGAATTTCTTTGCTTTCTCTTCTTACAGTTATGCCCTGCACCTGAATTACGCTCTCTTTTTTCCAGCATAGAATGAGTTCTTCATCGGACAGGTTCATTAAGTCACCATTTGACATGACACCCTTCACAGTGTTGAGTGTTAAGTGTGGTGTGATGGTGACGGGCTGATCACCAAAAACTGTCAGGTTCTTTAGCCTCTGGTACTGTAGATGGTCTTTGGATTCGAGCAGGAGGTCGCCACTGGCCATCTTGATGGCCTTGTAGTCTGTGCCAATGGTTTTCATACGACGTTTTGATACAAGAAAAGGTGATATGCTTCTGGCTTTCTTTTCCTTGCTCTCACAGTGAATAATGTGGAACTTGGGGAAGTTGTCTTTCTTAGTCGGGAGAACTTCAGAAATAACATCGGTGCGTCACCTCCTGGAGGGGTGATCAGTTAGGTGGGGTTTAAGTGATCCCATGAAAGATGCTGGTTATTTGGCAGTCATACCAGCCGCTCACCTCCGAGCCACATAAGTGGACGCAACGAGACACAAAGGAAACGTAAGTGCCAGCTGTACATTGCTGTTATTACCTAATATATCTACCCAAGGTTGGGATTGATTGATTGATATGCAAGGTTTAACATCCCCAAATCACCATATGATTATGAAAGACGCTGTAATGGAAGGCTCCGGATATTTTGGCCACCTGGGGTTCTTCAACGTGCCCAAATCTGAGCACACGGGCCTATAGCATTTTCAGCTTCATCCAAAACGGAGTCGCCGCAGTCTGCCCGAGGTTGAACATTTACACCAGGTTAACTCTTGCCACCGAGAAATCTAGAAGTTGTAGCACTATGGTAGACGCGACAAAAGAAGAAGCAAGCCGTGTGGCTCAAGATGCATGAGCCACGTGCAGATCAGTATGCTTTGGCTCTTGGCCCCACTGGACGCATCAGCCACAATCGCTTTGATATTTCTCTTCAGCCCGCGTCCCAATAAAAATCTGTGACCACAGCATGGCCTTATCTGCCAGGAGATGACAGGAAAGATCAAAACTGTTAGACTGAGACGAAGATGTTGGGAGAGAGAGAGAGAAAAGGCAACTGCCGATTTCCCCTGGGGGGGGGGTCAGCCCAGAGGTGCCGCCTACGTGAAGCCAGGGCCAAAGGGGTGTGTTTCCTCTGTCTTGAAGGTCCCCTAACACCCCGGCACTGGCTCAACTCCCAGGATCCCCTTTTCCCCGGACAGACTAAGCCACGCACGGCGAGGGGTGAGAGATAAAAGCCGACCCCCCCCCCCCCCCCGTTCCTCAGGTCCTTGGTGTCTCCACACATCAAGTGCCTGCTTGCGCCGACGCTCATGCGGGTCATGGCAGTAGTTTGGGACATCCAGTTCAAACTGAAGTGCTGTTGCTGTTTTGCTGTTGAAAGGTTCACTTCATTTACAGAAAGTGACTATTGAACGGCTTCACTTGTCTTTAGACAGCTTCAACAACTGAGCATTATGGATAAATTAGCTGAGCTTTTGAGATTGCTTCCCATTTTGTACGTTCCTGGGTTTAACTTGAAGATGGGTATAAACAAATCTGTTATAGATTTATGCATTTGGTGCGTGGCTCACATTTATTGACTTAGATTATTAAAAATGAATTAGTAATACCACTGCATGCGAAAATACAGGCAAGACTTTTAGGATTTTTTTCCCTTTTCCTTTTCTTTAATGCATTCCCCCTAAGTTAAAGGACACTGCAGTCACAGTTTCGGCACGTACATGCTATCTCGCTATACTAAAGTGCACTGTCCGCAACGAATGTTTGTGGCACTGTAACGCTATTGCCTTAACCTTCGCTACCATGCTAATGCTACACTAAAATTGCCTCTTAAGGGGGGAGGCTACCTTGGAGACTGAACATTTATATTTTTTCAAGATATCTGAACAAAACATTAGGGACATGTTCACTACACTAAAACTCGAGGAATTGCAAAGTTTCATGAGCTGTGTTTTTTAGTTCCAGAGTTATTGAAATTGAACTGGGTTGTTCCCGTGGGTGCCTCAGGAAAAGTCTTGAGAAATCCCAGGACATAGTAGAAAGGTGAAATTTATTGTGGATATTCTTGAATAATTATCCTAGGGTACTACAATGTAGTTTTTTAAATTTCGCTCCAAAAAATATTCAGCTTTGAATTCGATGTAGCTATTAGTTACCAGATTCATCAAAACTTAATTGTTTATTATCAATTAATGACATCCATTTCAAAAAAAAGGAGCTCGTTACACCTTGGCAAAGTCATTCAAAAACAGAATAAAAAAAAATGGCACACAAATCTGACGAGTGGCCTTTGAGTTCTGGCTTTCCTCAGCGCCACAACTAGCAAAAAAATCCATTCGGAGAAAACGGGCCTAGAAAGTATGACACTCCTGTTTTCTTCAGAAAGCTTCAGCCGAATATCTAGAAGCGTCTTGAAGCACTCTTTTGTGCTTTCGTAGCAGAGCAACTACGGGGCAAGTGCGCGCCATCGGAGGGAGCGAACGCCCCCACTGCTGCGCAGCAGCCAATGGTCGATGCGCTTTCTCCCGTGGTATATGAATGCGTTGCTCTAGCTAATCAGCGTTTCGCATTGCTTCGCGGGAAAACATCGATAGCATTTCAACCGTGCCGCCGCCATTTTGAAAGATGGCAAATGAGAGAGAAAAAATTTATGCTCAAGACAAAATAGTGCAGGTCGACCGAATGGTCTGGGAATGGCGCGCGCTTTGGACGCCGCCACGGCTTCAAAATAGCATTTTCTTTTCCCGACTTTGCCGTTGAATTAGGGGCTGATAATTACACAATAGGTAGTTTATTAGACACACAACACAAAAATATGGTTTTTCAAAAGTCGTTTCGCGATTTTTCGGTTTTCGAGGGCCGCGTCTCTCCTTGAATAGCCACAAAAAATTGAAACTGATCTGGAGTCTCCACTGGATCATACTTAGCACTTTTGGAAAATAGAATGTTCCGATTTCATTCCAAGCAACAACACTTCTGGAAAACACAAGCGCTCACTGTTAATGGCAGCCACCAGGCGCTCCTCTTGGAACTGGAGCATCTGGTAGATGAAGCCCATGCCTTCTTCACCCACAATGTTCTTGGCTGGCACCCGGACGTCCTCAAAGAAGATCTGTGCTGTGTCTGAGGAGCAGTTGCCAAGCTTTTTGATGCTGCGAGCCACTGTCACACCTGCAACGAATTTAAACGGGACGCATAGAAGAATGTGCCGTCTCTTTTTAAACGCTTAGAACTGGAATGAAAATAATTTGCTTGTTGACAAAATCCTGCTGAATTTTCTTTATATATATCCTGAAGTAAGTACATAGCCTATACCCTGTGGTAATTATTTTATTTGCAGTCAAAACCCTTCAACAGCTCACCGGGTGTCTTAAGAGGCAGGCAGATGAGAGACTTGGTCTTGTGCGGGGGTCCCTCGGTGCGAGTGTTGGCCAGCAGGGCCATCCAATCAGCCTGGCAGCCGTTGGTGATCCACATTTTCCCACCATTGATCACCAAGTCATCGCCCTTTCTGAGAGCGGTCGTCTTGATGCCTGCCAAACAGAGCACATCCAGAAAAAAAAAAAGGATCAGGAAGTGAGATCCTCCAGTCAAAAGTGTGTCGCGGGTTTTTTCGCAGAGTGCCCCGACATGCGTATTTCATACAGCCAACTGCCCCGAGCCAGCTCTGGACACTTGACCAATTGCTCTGACCGGCCAGTTACAATGCAGCGTTGTTTGTCTAACTGAATGCCTACTCATAAGCCTACACTACCTAAAGTAGAATAGTAATGGTATAAGTGAAAACAAATACTTGTCTATCAGAGCAAAACACATTCTTGAAAAAAACCAGGAATGTGAGACAAGATCAGCACTACACCAAACCTTGAAAGCACAGTGAAACCTCATATGAACAAGCAGATTGATTGATCAAACGATTTTGATGTGATACAGGTCCCATAAATCTACTAGGCTAATGAGCTGCACAAAAGAAATACAAACAAAAGCGTGCTTCAACCAAGTAGTATTCCACTTAACGGGCCAACAAATACAATCAGACCACAAACTCACTTGCAACGTCTGAGCCACAATCTGGTTCGCTGACACCCACACACCCAACAATGTCCCCGGCAATCGATGGGGCCAAGAACTGCGCCTTCAGCTCGTCACTGCCAAAACTAACACACCAGGAAAACATACAGTCAGTTATTTCACTTTTGCTAAGAGGGAGAGTAACACTACATTAGGCACGAAAGTAATGCCACTTATTTTTCCTAGATAATTTCCTTGAAGTAAACTGCCTTATACATTGCTCTCCAAAAAAGACCTCTACTAGATTGACCAAAGCAAAAAACTACAAATGAGCTAATCCAAATGTCCTCAAAACACCAAGCTCACATAAGGCAACTATATTCGCTCATGTGATTATTTATCAATTCTGGGCAACTTACGAGACACCACTAAGACAACCATATTTACTTCAAGCATGACTATTTCAAACATACGTAACTTGGACTTGACTATTTCTACTGTTGTAGTGAGTAACTACTACTACAGTTTCCCGAATAGTAAAATACGAACTGCCTGCTAGATCAAAATATCTATTTATAGTAATTCTGAAATACGGTTCAGTAGGAACACTGTTTACAGGTACTATGCTCACCGTATACTGGATTGTAACAGCACTAGAGACAAGCTGCAACTCATAAATGTTGCTAATAAGTGCTGAAATTTTACTTGACAAAATGACTGCAAGATTATGAGGTATGCAATAGTGTAAGGCTTCAGAAACTTCACTAACCTGACGTTCTGTAACTATGCGCCAACATTGCACAGTACACAGACCTCTAGCATTTTGCCGCCACCAAAATGCGACCACCATGGCCGGGATTGAAACCGCGACTTTCGGGCAAACAGCCAAGTCTCTCAATTTCTAGCACCATGCGGATCTCGTAAATGTTACTAACGTTTAACGCTCGAAGTAGGACTCCTAGAGAAACACTGGGAAATCACTTATAGCGGTAGAACAGAAAACGATAATGAACTACGTACTTGGTAAGCGCAGGAGTACACATGTCCGTGTGAACCAGAATCCCTGAAACGATGCCTCCGCAGTTGATTGCTGACAACTCCTCCGCAAAGGCCACCGTGAAGCTGTAGTCCAGACTGAGACCTCCGTACTCTGAGAAAACGAGGGTCACCCGTTCATCAACAAGTTTACTTATGGCACATTCTTAGTTCTGACACTTTGTTCAGGCATAACCTGTTGCTGAAGAGCTGCAAGCAAGTGCAGGATGCCCAACAGGATTCATTTGGTCGAGCCAATATAAAGAAGCAGTTCATTTGACCAGCGAAGGAAGTGATGAGTCCAATTTCAACATACAACACAAGAAAATAAAGTCTAGATAACAAGCACAATCCCTTTAGGAATTACATTATAATGAATACATTTGCAACATTTAGTAGTCTGCAGTGTTGTTAACACATGCCAGAACACTTTAAATGTTACCTTCATTACGGTGATTTTAGGGATAGCCACCAAATTAGTGCCAGTATGAGGTGCAGTCAGTGAAAGACATCGCAAGGGGCAAAAAACAGTTGTACCAATAAAAAACTGGCCAGGTGAGAACTCTAGTTCTGTGATACACTTCACAGGACATTTCAATATTTATTGATAATAAATGCCTACAATGAGTGTGAAAGCACTTATTACTAATGTAATAAATAACACAGCCAAAATGAATAATTGAACAAAAAAATATCTAACACTACGCAATACTCATGCCATGTTCTTCAACATACAACTTCAAAGATGCTACCACTCTTGATTGATGTGGTATCTTGAGTGACAACTGTGGGACAGATGGTACAGTTGAACTTATGCATTTGGAGCATAGTAATTGTATGCAGAAACTGCAAAACAGCAGGCATGCAATGTAATTCGCAATGTAACATGTGCAATGCTAGCTGTATTACAACACACCCGCATGTTTTATCAAGCTCAAAGGGGGTAATGACACAAAACTTTGCAACTGAAATAGCCACTGTGAACATATGGTTACTGCATATGTGATTTGGGTATGAGCCTCTGGGTGGTGGGGAACAGGCAGATTGGAGAAGAGGATGTTCAGCTAGCGAGACAGGCCTCCGGTGCACGACACCTTCAAGTCTACCAGTATGCCACAGCATAATAAACACATTTCTAAACGTAATAGAGTGGTGGAGGTGCTGGGTACAGCACGTTGACGAACCACGGAGCCACAGCTGTTTGAACTTTGCTGAAGCCATCGTCTTGCTAGTCTGCCACCGACAACAATCGTCATGGCTGATAGCGAAGGTCACGGCTTCTCAACCACGCAATGGTCCGTGCGGGCTGCACCTCGGTATCACTATATGAAACCCTGCTTGTTCGCGGGAAGAGCAAGAGAAAATGTGGATGCGTGGCTAGCCCATTACAAAAGGGCGAGCTGGTACAATTGCTGGGATCCCAATGACCAACTTGGAAATGTAGCGCTGTTTCTCACGGAAACCGCCTTGATGTGGTACGAAAACCACGAAGACTCTTTAACAACGTGGGATCGTTTCGCTGAAGAACTCAAGAAATGCTTCGGCGACTCTGATTCGAAAAAGAAACGCGCGGAGCGCACGTTAGCTCAACGAGCCTAGACTCCTGGAGAAACGTGTACCATCTACATAGAGGAGGTTCTGATGCTCTGCAAGATCATAGACCCATATATGTCTGAAGAGGACATGGTCGGACACCTTCTGAAGGGTATAGCCGAGGACGTCTACAATTTTTTGATAGGCAGGCAAGACCTCAGTTCCGCCTTCACCGTCCGTCACTGCCGTACTTTCAAGAAGCTGAAGACCCGTCGTATTGCCCCGAAATTTGGTAGGCTGGCAAATGTAACAACGGTGGCCAGTGTCGACGTGGGCCCACCTTCCGACCTTGCCACTACTATCAGGGCAATCATGCGCGAGAGCTAAAGCGACAAGACACACTGGTTGATGACACCATCCATCATCCGCCTACCTGTTCATCCAACTAACTGGTGCCGTTTGCTCCTCTGCCACCATCGGTATGTGTGACGGACTTTGGCGAAGCTGGAACTTCCTGGCCACGCTGAAACCCATTCGCGCCTGACCAGCAGTATGACCGACACCTTCGTCCTTGCCCCACTCCACAGAGGTGGGCAGTTCCCGTTCAGCGAGCTGCTCCACCCCGTTCGGGTAGGTGACCTTACACAACTAGGCGCTCTCAGCAGTGGTTCGGCGAACGACCCCTACCCGTCTGCTACAACTGTGGCGTCGAAGGGCACATTTCCAGGTACTGAAACTACCGACAGCCGCCGAGGTACGATTGCTCACAAAGATCCCACCTGTTTGGCTTTGCTCGAGCAACAACATTCCCTGGAAGCGGATCTCACGAGATACCAAGGCCACTGCGAAACTGTTCTCTGGCCTCTGATTGCAGTCTGACACCCCCGCCAGCCTCTCACTTCAATTGGTCGCCTCTCCTAGGCTCCGCTACCCTTCGCCGCCTCCAAAAAACTAGTCGGCGCTACCGTTGGAGGTGAGGTTGCTAGAAAGTCTTCGATTCCCACAGAAATGCCTCCTTTAATTTGCATGTTTAGAAATAAGGTTCATGTGCTAATCGACGGTGTCTCAACAATAGCCTTAGTGAACACAGGTGCAGCCATATCAGTGATGAGTCTAGCATTCAAAGTCCTTCTTGGACGAAAAGTTATGTTCCGTTGGGATCGTGCTGATACGTTTCGTGGAGTGAGTGGAGATGTCTCACAACCTGTTGGTGTCTGCACAGTGACTGTTAGTTTGGGTGGCCAAAATTTTATTTCTGATTTTGCTGTTCTTTTTCATTTAACGCATGATGTAATTCTAGGACTCGATTTCCTGAATCTTTGTGGTGCCACTGTCGACTGCCACACAGCAGAGATTACAGTAGATTCAAATGTTACAGTAGCGTTTATGGAGAGCCCGCCCTGTATGGAAAGCACCCTTTGCGTGTCCAAGAACACAACTGTGCCACCCTTGTTTGCCAAGTGTGTTCTTGTCGTCAGTTCCTCTGCAACCGAGACGACATTTGATGCCACCGTAGAGCCCATTAACCTCAGCTGCATAAAGAAAAATGTTCTAATACCCTATTGTACGTCGTCGGTTGTGCAAGGGCATACTGGCTTGTGGTTGATCAACGGCTCCAATGAACCTTCGGTACTGCCAGAGGGTCTACAACTTGCTAATATCCGTCGACATCAAGTGTTTTCCCTTGCCATTCTTGCAGAAAGCAGCGATTCTTTGGATAAGCCCGATTCCAACAATCTGCACGCCAGGGACACCTCCATAATGGCAATGATTGACAAGTCTCTTAGCAGCAACGAGCATAATGACCTGGCGAGTATTCTGCACAAACATGCTGGTCTTTTCGATTTCGCACAGCTACAGGCTCCAGTGTCATTCCCTGTTTATCGTGTAAAGCACCGCATAGATACGGCATGCCATAGACCTCTCCGACAAAAGCCATACCGGTTATCGCCTTTGGAACGCGCACTGATAAATGAACAGGTTGGAGAGATGCTAAAGAAGAATGTGATCCAGGAATCATGCAGTCTGTGGGCCGCTCCCGTAATATTGGTCAAGAAGAAAGATGGAACACGGCGATTTTGCATTGACTACCGCCGTCTCAACGCCATCACAAAGAAGGACGTATACCCACTACCTCATATTGATGACGCTATAGACCGTCTTTCATCAGCCTCCTACTTTTCGTCTGTTGATTTGAGGTCAGAATATTGGCAAATTCAAATTCACGAGGAAGACAAAGAGAAAACAACATTTGTTACACCAGATGGACTTTTTGAATTCAATGTGGTGCCATTCAGACTATGCAATGTGCCTGCAACTTTTGAGCGCTTCATGGACAACATTCTGCGTGGTTTGAAGTGGGAAGTATGCATGTGTTATCTGGAGGATGTTGTGATTTTTGGGCGCACTTTCTGCGAGCACAACACACGCCTCGACCTCGTGCTGAATTGCCTAAGCAAAGCACGCTTGGTGCTCAAATCAAAGAAATGTCGTTTCAGAGAGTGCCAACACACTCGTCCTTGGACACTTGGTGAACGAAGAAGACATACGGCCGGATCCTGGATCCTGCGAAGACGTCTGCAGTGGAGGAGTTCAAGCAGCCTCACTCAGCGAAAGAACCAAGCAGCTTTTTGGGCCTCTGCTCATACTTCCATCAATTCATCCCTTGATTTGCCAATATCGCGCACCCACTCACATGCCTGCTTCAGAAAGGTGCGCCATTTGACTGGACTCCGGAACGTACGTCCGTTTTTTCTGAGTTAAAGTTCCTTTTGACATCCCATCCGATTCTTTGACACTTCGAACCTCTAGCTCCCACAGAACTTCACACAGACGCTAGCGGTGTCTGTGTAGGCGCCGTGTTGGTTCAACGCTTGAATACCAAAGAACATGTCGTTGCGTATGCAAGTCGCTGGCTAAGCAAGTCCGAGCGTAACTACACTGTCACAGAGCAAGAATGCCTCGCAGAAGTCTTCGCAGTGCAACGCTTCCGGTCCTACCTGTACGGACGCCCCTTTACCATTATGACAGGTCATCATTCGCTCTGCTGGTTGGTCAATCTGCATGACCCATCTAGTCGACAAGCGCGTTCGGCACTCCGTCTGCAGGAATATGACTTTACAATTTCCTATAAAAGTGGTCGTCGTCACACTGATGCAGATTGTCTTTCGCGACTACCCCTTCCATCGACGGACTGTGATGCGGGCAACTTCGACACCTACATCGCGCCATAAGACCTGCCATTTCCTGATACCCATGCCTTTAAGATTGAGCAGCAAAGGGACCGCACAGTAGCTCCTTCCTACCGAGTCAAGACTACCGGCGACTCGCTTCTGCATGCGGGACGGGCTTGTGTACAAAAAAAATTATGCTACAACCGGCTTACGACATCTTTTCGTGGATTCGAAGAGTCTTTGCGTTTCCGTCTTGCAGGCTATGCATGATGACCCAACGTCCGGTCATCTAGGCACAGCAAAAACTCTTTGTCGGCTTCAAGAAAGATTTTACTGGCCGAAAATGCGCCAAACAACGAACCAGTACGTCTGTAGTTGCAACGAGTGCCAACGCCGCAAGCGCCCTACCAGTGTTCCTCCAGGGCGACTACATCTTATTCCACCCCCTAGAATTCCATTCGAGCAAGTTTGACCTTCTAGGTCCCTTTTCGCGGTCTTCTAATGGCAATCTCTGGATAGTCGTATGTACCGATAACTTAACACGGTACTGCGAGACAGCTGCTATACCATCGGCAACTGCAGCTGACGTGTGTTTATTCATGCTGTGTTTTGTGGTTTTACGACATGGACCTTTTAAAATTGTTATCCGCGATCGTGGGCGACAATTCACTATAGACGTGGTGGAAAAGATGCTTCGTTTATGTGCTTCAAGCTTTCGGCACTCTACGCCATCTTATCCCCAAACAAACGGCCTGACGGAACGAACTAACAGGACTCTCACGAACATGCTTTCTATGTATGTCGCAGCAGATCACAAGAACTGGGATGACGTGCTACCTTTCATCACTTACGCATTTAACACCACACAGCATGAGACTACCAGCTACAGTTCGTTCTTTCTCCTATATGCTCAGCCACACCGTCATACCGTGGATACAGTCTTCCCGTTTTTGGATCACCATGATTCCAGTATATCCGATATTGTCTGCCATGGAGAAGAAGCCCGACATCTTGCTTACCTGCGCACCCTCGCTTCGCAAGATTGCTTGAAAACAGGTTTTGACCATCAACGTCGACACGTGACGTATAATCGCGGTGACTTCGTGTTGCTGTGGGCGCCAAATGGGAAACGTGGGTTGTGTGAAAAATTGCTGGCGCACTATGCGGGACCTTATGTTGTTCTAGACCGTATAAGCGATATAACGTACCGAGTAGAACATCTTTATTCAAACGACCGATGGTCTGCAAAGACTGAACTTGTTCATATAGCACGTTTGAAGCTCTTTATTCCCAGAGAGACTCTTTAACTCATCCGGTGGGCTTCATCTGCGCGGAGGAAACTGTTACTGCATATGTGATTGGGGTATGAGCCTCTGGGTAGCAGGAATGGAATGGAAAAAACTTATTTCAGTCCTGCGGGACGCGCTTAGCGCGTAGCGGGCATCTCCCACGTAGGGACCGACAGGGAGTACCTGGCAGCCGCTTCGTGGGCCTGCTGGACAGCCCATTGTTGGTCGGCGAGAAGTGAACTCCTGAGGGACCTCTCCCACTTGCTTGAGGTAGAGTCCGGAGGAGTTGTTTTACACTCTCAGAGCATGTGTGCGAGTGTCGCTGTGTGTCCACATGATGGGCATGTGTCGCTGGGGTATGCATCGGATAATAAACGTGAAGCTTGGCAAGGTTTGGGTACGTGTGTGTGTCTGTAATAGGCGCAGGGTTAATGCCTGCGGTCGGTTAAGTTTCAGATGTGGGGATGGAAAAATGCGGCGTTCCAGGTAAAAGTGCTTTGTTATTTCATTGTACGTAATTGGTGCATCCCGATTGGTACCTAACCCAGCAAGATGCTGTTGCCCTATGGCGGTGCGGTCGATAAGTGCGCGCGCTGCATCATGGGCGATCTCGTTGAGGTTGGATAGGGCACCCGGCACCTGGCTGAAATGGGTGGGGAACCAGATGACAGTACGGTGCTTCGGAGCACTCGGGTCTGCTTTGTGCAGGATACGTAGCGCCTGGTCGGAGATGACTCCGCGTTCGAAGGCTTTGATGGCCGGCCTGGAGTCGCTGTCGATGAATTCCCGTTTGCTGTCGAGCATAGCTATAGCTATAGCTATTTTCTCCGCTACTTCGGGGTTTCGGGTGAGGATTGTGGCAGAGTTAAAAGTCTGCTTCGCGGATGATACCGCGACCGCGGCGAAGGCTCGGTTGTTGTGATAGGCAGCGGCGTCCACGAACGAGACGTTGTCCGCTTCCATGTGTATGCGCTTGAGAATGGCGGTCGCCCACTCAAGGCACCTGCCTCTGTTGTATTCGGGGTGTACATTTTGTGGAATGGAAGCGATCGTGATAAGGTCGCGGATTTCACGGGGAATCAGGGTCAACTCTGGGGGGTCCTTTGCCCTCGAGGAGAAGAAGCCGAGCTTGCGCAGAATATGGCGGCCCGCCTTGGTGGTGGTGAGTCGGGTCAATTGCACGCGTTCCTGAGCTTCGGCGATCTCTTCTAGCCTGTTATGTACGCCAAGCTCGAGGAGTTTGTACGTTGGATTGGTGATAGGGAGGCCAAGGGCTCGTTTGACCACCTTGCGAATAAGCGCATTGAGTTGATCGCGCTCAGCACGTAGCCATTTGTGTATGGCGGCAACGTAGGTAAAATGGCACAAAACAAACGCGTGTACGAGACGCAGCACGTTGTCTTCTTTGAGGCCATGGTGCCTGTTGCCTACTCTACGTACTAGTCGTATGGCATTCTCAGTCTTAGTCCTGAGCTTGTGTACTGTTTGGGTGTTGGTTCCGCGGGACTCGATGATCATGCCGAGGACCTTGATGGTGTCTACCCTGGGTACAGTACGATCATCTCTGGTGTGGAGGGTGATATTGCGTTCCGCCGGAGGTTTCCACCCTTTGGGCTTGACACCCCGGCGTTTGGGCAAATATATCAACAGCTCCGACTTCGCGGGTGAGCACCTGAGACCGGTGTGGTCGAGGTAAGACTTGGCGGTGTCGATAGCCTCTTGCAGGGCAGACTCAATGAAGCCATCCGACCCTGTGGAGCACCATATGGTTACATAATCCGCATAGATAGTGTGATTTAGCCCGTCGATTTTCCAAAGTCGTTCGGAAAGCCCGATCATCACAAGGTTGAAGAGCATGGGCGAGAGGACGGATCAGGGAACAGGCAGATTAGAGAAGAGGACGTTCGGCTAGCGAGACAGGCCTCCGGTGCGCGACACCTTCAAGTCTACCGGTACTCCACAGCATAATGAACACATTTCTAAACGTAACAATATGTATGCCATCTGTAAAGTATCAACAGCCAATACAGCTTGGAAGGTCTTTTTCTTGAATTTTGAAGTTTGTGTGCATGATCCAGTACCGCACCATATGGCCACCCTCATAAGTGACCCCACTGTAACTTCCCTACTTCCCCTATGCCTCCACGCTGCAATCAATAAAAGTTAAATGATAATGTCATAACCACCTTTTTCTTTTGCTACATTTTACTACTCCGCAGCTGCTTGTGAGTCTGTGGCTGTGGCGCATGTGTTGAATGTTTTGTGTTAGGCGACTACTGTGGCCACGTTTTCTGTTTAAAAAGACTTCTTGATGCAGACCGTGCAGAAGCACGTTACGGTTGGGTGTGCATCAATGATGTGGCTGTGCATTGCACTCGCTAGGTGGTGATAGTTGCACTCAGTGGCTTGTCGTCTTTGGAGCTCTTTCAGACTGAAATTGACACTGGTTGGTCACGAGGAGCCTGTAATTAATTATCTGTCATGCAGTGCAGCAAACGATGTGCCATGTCATGAAAAGCAGGCTCCCAGCAGCACATCGCAGAAAAAAAGATGTGAAGGAAGAACTTTTGTGTCATTACCTTTTTAATCTCTCTGCTATCATGGACCGAGTCACTATAATGAGGGGATACAGGTAGTAGAAGAGTCAAATGACAGTGAAAATTCTAATTAGCAGTTGTGGTTCATCATGTTTGCCTGTGCGTGGTCAACGAAATAAACAATATGAGATGACGCAGGAGTAGATCTCAAACAAAATTTATAACAACAAGGGACTCGATCGACTATCACAAACACTAGCACAGAAATACACACTTAAACTACCTAAAGTCCGAGTGACTACTGTCCAATCTACGTGACTACACGATTGCTCAAGGTTTGTTGAACTAGCGTCCCGAGGAGACGACAGTTCGCGCACGGCGATGACTTTTGTTCGCAACGAGCTCGAGCATGCAGGTGGTACGTCTCGCGTGCCATCTCAGCAGGAGACAAGGCCTCCATCAGGCGTCACGTTTGTAGACGGCTTTCAGCCGTCTCAGGTGGCGGCGGCGATCAGAAACCCGTCGTCCTTGTCTTGCACGCCGACATAGCAGGAGCCACGCCCGGTGTCGGTAGCCCCAAACAGGTACCTCTGGACTTCGATCACAAGGAAAGGGACAGGAGGAGCTCTACAGACAGCGCCCTGGTCCGGCGTGTCCTTCGGCTAGGTCTTGCTCGGCTCTCTGCACGTTCCCTCACGCGCTTCTCTTCTTTTTTGCTCGTGCGCCATTGCCACACGTGCCACCTGTCGCTGGCTTGTCTTCTTGTCAGCGTCCTTCTCTTCTTCAGATGCCCGCACAAACATTTCTAAACTCCACTAAAGTTCACACGCACATGCATTTACGCTACACAAAGTTCGTCCATGCATTACAGCAGTAAAATTCTAATTGCAGTGTTATGGTATATTTGTAGCGGTGTCATTGTTTGCTGTACCTAATCTGTTTGCATTCAAAGGCCAACCATGATGAGTGATGGCTACAGACCATGCTGCCTACAGCCATCCCTCATCCTGGTCAGATCTTGATAGTGGAGCCATTAACTGCAGCAAAGAATGACACATGGGCAAATGTCCCACATGGCAATTAGCATTTCACTGCCAATCAGTCCTGATTGCTACAGGCAGCAGAGTCTATAATAGTTTCTTCTACATTGGTTGCAACTACTTCGCTAGGTGTTCTCCAACGTGCCTTACAAAATTTTTTGTAGTTCTGTATAATGCTTCTGTTTTACTGTTATTATTGTGCTTTTCTTTTTCATTCATCTTTTTTACTATGTACACCCCACCTCCTCTGCAATGTATTTATACCCTGAAGGTACTATAAATAAATAAATTAATTAATAGTAGCCATCACTCTTCACCAGAAATGGCCCCAACAAAGTACTGTCCCCATTTCCTGCAGTCAATTGCACTAAAAGGGACGGCATAGCCCTAGCAGTGACAGCAAGTGAACAATCTCTAAAAGTTTTTGAGGACAGTAAAAAGTTCAATAATCTGGCTGTAAAAAGTACAAAGGCCAGTCGTACGAAAGTCAATACTAAATTCTCCTGTGCATAACTTATGGAGTGCAAATGCATGAAATAAACTAAAACCACCACACAAGAATGTGCTATTCCCAAACAACTGTGCAACAACTAGAAAAAAATGGCACAATCCCGCATTACTTAGCAGTAACATGCGTAGACAACACAGACAAAAGACGGAGCTCTGCAGCAGCCTGCAATCTCACCTACGGGTCGTGTTATTCCCAGCACTCCCACCTCGGCTAACTTCTTGAACACCTTGTGGGCATCAAACACGCCTTCAGCCTCCCACTGGTCCACGTACGGGTTGATATCCTTGTCAATGACCTGCGTTGAGGGCACAGACGTGATGTCAAAGCATTACCTTTAACTGGCACAGCAATTAAATATAAATCTTGAGAAAAAAGGACAGCACAGTAATTTAGTATTGGATAACTAATCAATATATCTCCTCAAGAAGAAACATTACTTTTTTAGGTCCTTACAAAACTACTTACACTTTAATTATCATGTCTCCTTTATTAAATAACTAAAAGGTTGCATAAGAATTAGGCATTTCACAATTTATCTGACACCTTCTGTTCCTTAATGAATACATGGGCAATTAAATATGCTGGAACTTCATACATGGCACTGTTTAAATGCATGCAACCAAGGGCGAAATGCTGTATAAATTCTACGAGTGAATAAACCCTTTTGCACAGTTAAAATGGTCAACAACTATGCAAACATCTTGAATATGGCCGTACGCATTACCCTCATTTATGGTATTGACACCTGTCCAGTTATAGACTGGCCCAGCTGCATTGGCTGTCACTGGCCGATTTCTTCATCATAATACCGCAATTATTTATTTTATGGGACATTTGAAAGTGTCGATTCGACAACTACAATGATAAATATTAATCTTCAACCACTAGAGCTCATAAACTATTAGTCAGCCACTTTTTAAGATTCCTTCAAGTGTAGCAATTATTGGGAATAGAACATGATGTTACAGGGAATAAAGTATACACAATGAATATACTGGCGAGCAAATGTGTACAACGCTGCTGCAGCCCGAGTACGTTCCCCTCAGCACTTCGTCGTCGTCATCCTCAGACATCTACTTAGCCCGTGACATTACCCGCCGGCGCCAGAAGCACCGTCCCGGTGCGATCAATTCTCGGGGCGTAAGTAGTATGGTTTAAGCCACAAGACGTGCACTATATCGGTCGGGACTGAAGCTGGTACTGACGTGGTATGGAGTGGGGCTATCTCATAGGTCACGCTAGTGACCTTGCGTATGACGCGGTAGGGGCCAACGTAACGTGACATCAGTTTTTCGCAGAGACTAACACGATGTGATGGTAAAAACAGCAAGACGAGCGACCCCGGGGAGTACTGTACATCGCGGTGCCGGCGATCGTAAGCACTCTTTCAGTCAAGCTGCGAGGCACATAACCGATACCGGGCGACTTGGCGGGTGATGTCAGCTCGTGCCAGGGCATCACGAGCATAAGCAGTCGATGAGGGGGCGTCAGATTGGAGCATGGTGTCCATGGGCAAAGGCGGGTTATAACCAAACAGTAGGTAAAAAAGTGAAAATGCAGCTGTATCATGATGTGAACTGTTGTATGCGAAGGTAACGAAAGGTAAGTGGATGTCCCAATCTTTGTGATCCTTGGAGATGTACATCGCTAACATATTCGTCAAGGTACGGTTGAGGCGTTCCGTGAGGCCGTTGGTTTGTGGGTGGTACGCTGTAGTGAACTTGTGGTGGGTAGAGCAGGATAGCAGGAGCTCATCGACTACTTTAGATAGAAAACAGCGGCCGCGGTCGGTGATCAACTAACGAGGTGCACCATGATGCAGAATAATGTCATGAAGAAGGAAATCGGCTACATCAGTAGCGCAGCTAGTAGGGAGGGCGTGTGTAACGGCCTACCGCGTTGCGTAGCCGGCAGCAATAGCAATCCACTTATTACCTGAGGCCGACAGCGGAAAAGGTGCTAGAAGATCGAGGCCGACTCGGAAAAATGGCTCATCAGGTACTTCAATGGGCTGGAGGGTACCAGCAGGTCCCAGAGCAGGTGTGTTGCGGCGCTGGCAGAGGTCGCATGCCACAACGTACTGTCGCACAGAACGGTAGAGGCCAGGCCAAAAGAATCGGCGGCGAATGCGGTTATACGTGCGTGACACCCCTAGGTGTCCAGCGGAGGCGGCATCATGGAGCTGGGACAAAACGTCTGAGCGAAGAGCCAAGATGCACAGGAACGAGTAAAAGCTCAGCACCATCAGGGCGGGCGTTGCAGCGGTGCAAGATGTCGTTGTGAAGAACGAATAGTTGTAAGGAGTGGTCAGGGTGGGAAGAGTGCAGACCATTGCACGCAAAGAGGGGCTGCGGCGTTGTTCATTAGCTATGTCGGTGAAGTCGGTAACTGAAAGAACGAGGGCCTCTTGTCCATCTTCCATCGTGTCAAGGGGATCGACTGGGTAACGGGACAAGCAGTCGGCATTCTTGTGAAGTTGTCCGGATTTATAGGACACGGAAAAAGTGTACTCTTGTAAGCGCAGCGCCCAGCGACCAAGGCGTCGCGTAGGGTCCTTGAGTGAGGAGAGCCAGCAAAGCGCATGGTGGTCCGTAATAACTGAGAATGGTCGGCCATACAGGTACAATCGGAATTTCGCAATGGTTCAGATGAGAGCTAAGCACCCGCGTTCTGTGATCAAATAATTTTGTTCCGAGCATGACAACAGTCTGCTTGCGTACTCGATGACGCGGTGCATTTCTTGTTGCCGCTGCGCCAGCACTGCGCCTATGCCGTGGCCACTGGCGTCAGTACGAAGCACCGTGACGGCAGATGGGTCGAAGTGTGCTAGGACTGGGGGATTGGCGAGAATGTCAACGAGCGACGAGAAGGCGTTTGCTTGCTGTTGGCCCCAGGTGAATGCGACATCCGTTTTGAGGAGGCAGGTTAGAGGACGGGCTACTTCAGCGAACTTCTCGACAAAATGACGGAAATAGGAGCACAGTCCCAGAAAACTTCAAATGTCCTTAACTGAGCGGGGTGTGGGGAAATCACGAACTGCTCGGACTTTCACAGGGTCTGGTTGAACGCCCGCAGCATCAACAAGATGGCCGAGTACGCAGATTTGGCGTTGCCCAAAGCGACATTTGGATGAGTTAAGTTGCAAGTTGGCACGTCAGAAAACATCAAGCACTGTGGACAGACGGGTAAGATGGTCGTCGAAAGTAGTCGAAAAAACAATAACGTCGTCAAGATAGCAGAGGCAGATGGTCCACTTCATGCCTTGAAGGAGAGAGTCCATCACGCGCTCAAAAGTCGCGGGGGCATTGCATAATCCAAAAGGCATAATCTTGAACTGATAAAGTCCATCAGGAGTCACAAAGGCAGTCTTCCCTCTGCCTTTGTCGTCCACAGCGATCTGCCAGTAGCCTGAGCGAAGGTCCATTGAAGAGAAATATTTGGCACCGTGTAAGCAATCGAGTGCATCATCTATGCGCGATAGGGAATAGACATCTTTCTTGGTAATATGGTTGAGATGGCGGTAATCAACACAGAATTTCCAGCTATTGTCCTTCTTTTTGTAAAGGGGGGTTTATTGAAGGACTGAGCAAGCGGGTGGTAGCTCTAAAGGAACGCAGGCGGACCCAGATGACGGTGCTTGATCGCCGATCTCGTGCCTTTTTCTTCCCGAATAATGAAGTGCGGAGCCTGGCGGCGAAGGGTTCGAGTGGTTGGAAGTGTCGGTGCCTCGGATAAAGCGTCAAGAAGCGAAGCGATCTATGGGTCATTGCGTTGTGCAGAAGAGATGGTGTCCTCGTCAATAGCTGACAGCGTGTTGTCCGAGGAAACAGATGCAATGTCCGAGGATAGGGGAGATCGTGACAGTGCATCAGCATCGGCATGCTTGTCGCCGGAACGATATACAACGCGAATGTCATATTCTTGAAGCCGAAGAGCCCAACGGGCAAGACGACCCGATGGGTCCTTAAGCGAAGATAACCAGCATAATGCATGGTGGTCCGTCACTACATCAAAACCACGGCCATAAAGGTATGGGCAGAACTTGACAAGCGCCCAAACGATCACCAAGCATTCCTTCTCGGTGACGCTGTAGTTTGATTCAGCGTTGGTGAGAGTTCTGCTGGCGTAGGCGACGACATACTCGGCGAATCCAGGCTTGTGTTGCGCGAGAACCGCACCGAGGCCGACACCACTGGCGTCGGTGTGGACCTCAGTTGCTGCCGTAGGATCGTAGTGACGCAGTATTGGTGGCGAAGTGAGGAGACGACGAAGGGTACAGAAGGCTTGGTCACACTCAGAAGACCATGACGAAATATCAGTGGTGCTGCCTATAAGTTCGGTCAAAGGCGCAATGATAGAGGCGAAGTTGCGCCCGAACCGGCGAAAGTAGGAGCATAACCCCACGAAGCTCCGTAACTGCTTCATAGTCGTTGGTTTGGAGAAGTCGGCGACAGCACGTAACTTAGCCGGGTCTGGAAGTATACCGTCCTTTGATACGATGTGCCCGAGAATCGTAAGTTGCCGAGCAGCGAAGTGACACTTCTTGAGGTTGAGCTAGAGCTGAGCATTCTTCAGGCACGTGAGGACGCGTTTGAGGCGCTCGAGATGTGTTCCAAAGTCTGGTGCAAAGACGACAATATCGTCGAGATAGCAGAGACAGATTTGCCATTTCAGACCCAGAAGAACCGAGTCCATCATATGCTCGAAAGTGGCAGGCGCATTGCAGAGGCCGAAGGGCATGACATTAAACTCACACAGACCGTCCGGAGTCACGAAGGCTGTTTTTGGTCGATCGGCATCTGCAAGGGGGACCTGCCAATACCCTGAGCGCAAATCTAATGATGAAAAAAACTCGGCACCTTGTAAAGTATCAAGGGCATCATCAATCCTGGGTAAAGGATACACGTCTTTTCGAGTGATCTTATTTAGGCGCCGGTAATCCACGCAGAAGCGACCAGAACCAACCTTTTTTTTAACGAGCACTACAGGTGAGGCCCATTGACTTTGTGAAGGTTGAATGACGCCGCGTTACAGCATATCGTTCACCTGTTCGGTAATAACTTGGCGTTCCGCCGCAGACACACGATATGGTCGCTGTCGCAGTGGCGCATGGGAGTCGGTATCGATGTAATGTAGAGTGGTAGAAGTGCGGCCAAGTGAAGGTTGAACAACATCGAAAGACTCGCGGTACTGGTACAGCAGTTGGAGGAGTTCAGATGGTGACAGTCCATCTGCGATCGCCGAATCGAACACTTTCGAAGCCTGTAGATCAGAGTGGTTAAGAGCACTGACAGCGGCGAGGTCACTTTGGGACGATTCTTGCAACATGGTAAAAATTTGTCTGTTATCAATGGGCTGTACGCATCCAAGAGACTCGCCTTTAAACAGTTTGATGGTATGTGGAAAGGGATTGGTAAGGCAGAGAGCACTGGCTCCATTAGAAATTGAGAGGGCTGAATAAGGGAGCAGAAGTGGTTTCCGACTTAGAAAAAGGCTTGATGGCTCACAAAAATGCTACTTCATCACGCATGCCGTCGGAGACCACAGGGAGCGAAACAGCTGTTGTCGGTGGAATGTCAGTGTCATCTTTGACAACTAGCTTGTGCGCGGCTTAATTAGTGTGGTCGTAGGGCTGGTCGAACAACGGAAGCAGTTGAAGTTCGGAACGAGGAAAGGACGATAAACTCAACAATGTAGTGGTCCTCCGCAATTGTGAGTCGGGCAGTGCAGGCGGCTATAGGTTGAACAGGTTCTCCATTTGCTGCACGTAAGGACATCATATCAAGTGGCGTGCTCACCTTTCGGAGCTTGCTGCAAAGTTTGGCGCCTATAACAGACACAGCGGCACCGGTATCCACAAGAGCGTATGCATGGGCGCCGTCTACAAAAACTTCGACGATATTTGACGGCAAGGTGCGAGGACTTGAACATTTCGATAGTGCAGTTCTTGCCCCTTGAACTGCGACGGCTGGATTCCCTCATTTTGAGGGGCTGGTCGTGGACGCATGGGTGACAAGGAGCGTCATATGGGTGAAGGTGAGCGACGAGACGAAGTTGCCGGATAGTCACGGGAAGACGTGTTTGACTGACGATCCGAACTTTCATAACCAAAAGTGGGTCGGTCCATGTAGTTGCTTCGTGGTCGGACGTCTGTGTAGGGGGGCACGCGACGACGGCAGTATCGGGAGATATGGCCAGGGCCCCCACACGCAAAACAGATCGGCCGGTTATCGCGCGTTCGCCAGGCATTTGCAGCGAGCGGCGCCGCCCATGCGGCATACGGCTGAGTCGAGGCTGTGGTAGCGAGGGGAGGAGCCCATGCGACGGAAGACTGAGTAGGAGCGGTGACATGCGGCAGTTCATTGAACGGCGAGGGCTGGTGTGGCTGCTGCTTCTTTACTGCGTCAGCATAAGTAAGAGGCGCGGCGACAACTTGCTGCTGAAAGGGCACTGGCATAGCCTCGGCAATCTGGTCCTGAAGTGCATGTCGGAGCATGGGAGCTAACGGTGTCGGTGGTTGCTCTTGCTGCTGCTGCGGGAGCTCTTGGTGCTGACAAAACGGCAGGAAGGAAAGCTGACGTGCGACCTCCTCACGCACAAAGTCTTTCATTTGTGCTAGAAGGCGGGAGTGGTCAGGTACGACGTCCAGTGCAGCGAGTGGTTGGTTAGGCTGAAATGGACGACGGGTGAGAGCTCGTTGCCGTCGCAATTCGTCGTAGTTCTGGCACAGAGTTACCACTTCAGACACCGTGCCAGGAGACTTCGCAAGGAGCATTTGAAATCCGTCCTCATCAACACCTTTCATAATGTGCTGGATCTTGGCACTTTCGCTCATTGCGTCATCGCAGCCTGCAGAGATCGAGTATATCTTCGATGTAGGCGGTAAACGTTTCGCCAGGTTCTTGTGCCCGTGAGCGCAGGCGTTGTTCGGCGAGCAACTTCCGCACGGCAGGGCGACCGAAAACCGAAGATATTGCCTGCTTGAAAGTGGCCCAGTTTTCGAACTCGGATTCGTGGTTTGTATACCACAGTTTCGCCACATTAGCCAAGTAAAAGTTGACGGTGCTCAACTTAGCAGCATCATCCCACCTGTTTGGTCCACTGACTTTTTCGTAGGACGACAGCCAGTCCTCGACGTCCTGGTCTTCGGCGCCCGAAAAGATCGGGGGGTCTCGCTGGTGAACCGGGCCGGGGCAAGTAGCGGCCGCGAGAGGTGCTGTCTGTTGGGCAGCGTCAACTTGCATGGTCGACGGCAGGGTGGGGGATCAGAGTTCCAGGGTGTAGGTGATGTAGTTACCACGCACAATCCACCAAATGTAAAGGGGGGTTTATTGAAGGACTGAGCAAGCGGGTGGTAGCTCTAAAGGAACGCAGGCGGACCCAGATGACGGTACTTGATCACCGATCTCGTGCCTTTTTCTTGTGTTGATGATAGCTGACCTGATGGTATCAACGTCTTTCTTATTCACTACACTTTTAACAAGTACAACGGGTGAGGACCAGAAACTAGATGAGGATTTGATTATGCCCTTACAAAGCATTTTATCGACTTCTCGCTGTATAATAGCACGCTCCGGGTCTGACACACGGTAGGGCCGTCGGCGAATGGGTCGAGCGTCACCGGTGTCAATGCGATGGGTTACCACGGATGTCTGGCCTAAATTACGGTCACCGAAGTCAAAGATGTCCTGATAAAAAGTAAGCACACGGCAGAGAGCAGAGCCTTGTTCAGAGGTGAGCTTGTCAGATAGCATTGGCTTGAAAAGGTCGGAACAAGAACAAGACGAGAGCGACGTTGATGAAAAATTGGGTGGCAAATCGGTGGTTAAGGCAAAGACTGTGTGGTCGACCAGTGGCGTCAGATGCGCAAGTGACATGCCGTGAGGAATAATTTGCGCAGAGAAGCCAAAATTGAGAACAGGAAATCAAGTTCGGTTGTCCTTAACGGTAACCACCGTGTTAGGGAGTGCAACATTACGTGTCATGGCCACATCAGAAATTGGAGCAAGGACATAATCACCATCGGGTACTGGAGGATATGGCGAGAGTTGGACTTGGACTGCGGCGGAAGTCTGAGGAAATTGACAGAGCGTAGACGAGGTGGGCTGGCAGAGACGGTCTCTGAGAAGGATGGTAGTTCGAGCCGAAGAAGACCTTTCGAACAGTCAATGAGCGCAGCGTGTGAAGTCAGAAAGTCGAGTCCAAGGATGAGGTCATGAAGGCAATTTTCCAGTACAGCAAACAGAACTGAAGTTTGATGCTCAGAAATCGTTAATCGCGCAGTGCACATTCCAAAGACAGCAGGAGTACTCCCGTCCGCTGTACAAACGGTAGGTGCAATCGCAGGCGTCACAACTTTTTGGAGGCGGCGGCGGAGGTCTGAGCTCATCACAGATATTTGTGCACCGGTATCAATAAGAGCAGTTACAGGTAAACCATCAACGAGAATTGTAAGAAGGTTGCACCGCTAGTCGGGAGTAATCAGAGGATTTGCAGTCCGAGTCGTGTATGCAGCGTCGTTTCCGGGGGCTGCACCGGCTAGTTTTCCGAGCGATGGTCGTAGGAAGACCAAGAACGGCGAGGTTGGGGCGAGCGGGACTGACGACGCACGGGCGATGGCGAGCGGCTGGTCCGACATTCTGAATTATGCATTGGACCTGTCTCAGCACGGTAGGATGTGGCATAAGGTGCACGTTCGGAGCGAGGTCCCCAATCATAGAAGCTCGGTCGAGGTGATGAGGTCCAACGGCTGCGGCAATGGCGAGCGATGTGTCCTATCCGATGGCACATGAAACATAGGTGCCGATCATCACGAGTGCGCCATTCAGCTGGGTTTCGTCGTGGCGCGAATGTGCGGTTCGGAGTGGCAGCCGCAACAACTGGAGCCTAGCTGGAAGTAGCAGGGGCATTTTGATGAGGTGGCGAAATGCCCATATTCGCGATCTCTAGGCGAACCATGGCCTGTATCATTGAAACAGCATCGAGGTTGTGTCCTGGCGCGCTGACGCTAGACATAGCAGGTGCCATAGCCTTGAGTTCCCGACGAACTATTCTGGTGAGGTTTTCCAGCGCTGGTGGTTGATGTAGTGTGGGCAAATCTTCGCAAGAGGACGTAGACGCCGTGTTGGGAAGGCGGTCAAATCTGTGAACTATGCGCCTACTTTCTGCCTGTTTGAAGCGACGACATGCTTCGATGACAGACTCCACCGTCGAGCAGTCCTTGCACAGCAGAAAATTGAAGGCGTCATCAGCAATTCCTTTCAGGATATGTCCGACTTTGTCCTCATCGAGCATGTCCTTGTCAACCTTGCGGCAGAAAGCCAACCCGTCCTGGATGTATGCGATGTACGGCTATGTGGATGTCTGGGCATGAGTCGCAAGCTCTCTCTTTGCGGCCACTTGACATCCGATGGGTTTCCCAAATTAGTAGCGCAATTTCTGCTTACAGACGTCCCAGCTGGTCAACTCTTCATGATGTGTCTCGTACCAGAGTTTTTCTGTGCCCTGCAAGTAGAAAATGATGTTCGCCAACATAAGCGTCGGATCCAAATGGTTGCTGCTGCTGACGCGCTCATATAGAACCAGCCAGTCATCGACGTCTATGCCACTTGTGCCGTTGAATGGGCCTGGGTCACGAGGTTGCACGACAACGATCGGTTGCGGGGCTGACGGATCTTGTTGACATTGAGTGGCCTGGTCAGTCATCGTGGTAGCTGCAACGCGCCGTTCGCTGCGAAGATCCACCTCGTGGGGCTGTATAGCGAGTTGTACCCCGCACCTTCCACCAATGATGTTACGAGGAATAAAGTATACACGAAGAATATACTGGCGAGCAAATGAATACAACGCTGCTGCAGTCTGAGCAAGTTCCCCTCAGCACTTCGTCGTCGTCATCCTCAGGCATTTACTTGGCTCGTGACAATATTATTGTGTGTGTTTGTACATAAGAATATCCTACATTTTTTTTCACATATGCACTGTATACATTTTGCCGTTCGCTTGAGTCTATAATGCTGCCAGCCTTGCAGATTCAGACACAAAGAAGAGCTTTTTATAGACAAAGTACTGCAGTCCCTTTTCAGTGCAGTACATTCGGAATAAGTGTGCTGTTTCATTTGTACATCAGGTTTATTTCGGCCAAGGAAAGCGATGTTAGATCAAATGTTACTGCATGCCGAATACCTGACATGTCATATATTGTTCAACATTAATTTCATCTCTTGTACAGCTACTCCCCCATCCTCCACCCCTTGTCGAAGGGCTGTTTGTCAAAGAGAAGGGTGGTAACCCCACTTAATAGTGTTCTCCAGTCATTTTTTTTTATGTGGGGTTTAACGTCCCAAAACCACTATATGATTATGAGAGACGCCGTAGTGGAGGGCTCCGGAAATTTTGACCACCTGGGGTTCTTTAACGTGCACCCAAATCTGAGCACACGGGCCTACAACATTTCCGCCTCCATCGGAAATGCAGCCGCCGCAGCCGGGATTCGAACCCGCGCCCTGCGGGTCAGCAGCCGAGTACCTTAGCCACTAGACCACCGCGGCGGGGCAGTGTGTTCTCCAGTCATACTGGAGTAGTGACAGCAGCATCACAAAATCAGCCAGACAAAAAGAATGGCAAATATAAACAAAACAAGTGACTATAACTTCTACTTAGCTCAATAAACTCCCCCATACTTGGATTTAAAGACCAAGAGGGTAAAAAGTGCCGGCAGGTGCTCTTATTGTAAGCAATAGCAGATTGTTCAATACATGCTGACAGAACAAAGGTCACTTGTTTTAAGCATTGATGTAAATGTTTCCCAAAGATGGTCAACTACCAGGCTGCATAAAGAGCTACTAAACAACCCTGCCGCGTAAAATGTATGAAGTGATAATCGTGCACCTGTAAGATGTGAACATGCTGCAGTGAGAATTTAGTGATTAAGTGCTGTAAAAAGGAAACAATAGAGTACAGAACAACCCGTTTCAGCTGGTTTCGATCTTTAACTCGGTCTTGCCACCCTTCTCGGCAGCGAAAAGAGGTAGGTGTAGCCCGTTGTTGGGACTAAGCCCAGTTCATTAAAAAATATTCCGTTAGCGACTATATCATCAGCACGCAGCCAACGACCAAACAAGGCTTCCTCCACATGTTGTTCGTGTCAGAGTGGCACTTGGGCCATCCCAGTGACACTGTGAAGAAGTGTGGTAAATGTGCGTCCAAAACTATCACTGCAGTGCCAAGGCGACCTGTTATAGTGCAGAGGGCCAATTGACAAAGTCTGTGCTACGAAAAGTAGCCAATGGGCAAGTTTATGTCACTTCACAGACGAAGAGGATGACAGGCACTGGAGAGGGGCGCAGAGATTGTTTTTCAAAATGGAGCATCTGCAGGGCGCATAGCGTTGCGATAACAAAATGTAATTTCTGCTGCTTTCCGCATGAATCGGTAAGCTTGTTTCAGAGAGGTAAACAAAAAAAAAATATTGGCAGATCTCATGTACAGTGGGAATCTATGATATGCGAAGCACGAATGACAAAGGTTTATATTGTCACGTTTCTTAAGACAAACTTGGTTTATTGGGTTCGTTGAGTCGACTAGCCAAGCAGCAGCTCAGACAGATCGTCTTTGTCTTCTTCCACTCCCGGATCTCAACCAAGCATATCAGGTGGCATTAGTCCCCCCTTTGAAAGCATCGACTCGATGCTCGTAACGAAAAAAAATGAAGGCATACACTCGCAGATACAGAGAACCAAAAGAGGGAGAGTGCCAGTACTCGCAGCGCAAATGAGGAAATTTCGCCAATGCTTGCGCCAAGCGCAAAAACAAAAGGCATAAAAACACAGTAGAACACGAACAGCAGCAGCAGCACAATGTCACGGCATGTCGCAACACGTGAACCACAAGGGCTACTGTGTGAACTAGGGCTTCAGCCTAACGACATGCACGGTTTCGGGCCGAAGCTGTCGACGAGAAGACGCTGCGCCATCCGGAAATACCTCGTAGGTAACATCGGTGACACGTCTAAGAACCTTGTACGGTCCAAAATAACGGCTTAGGAGTTTTTCGGATAAGCCTGGTCGCCGGACAGGGGTCCACACCCACACTCGGTCCCCAGGGTGATAGGTGACATTTCGATGGCGGAGGTTGTAACGTCGTGCGTCTTCATCTTGTTGGTGACTGGTGTTTATGTGAGCTAGCTGACGAGCTTCTTCGGCGTATTGAGTGTATTGCTCAGCGTCTTGAGCATGTTCATTGCTTTGGTCGCACGGAAGCATAGCATCGAGCATGGTTCGCACGTTGCGTCCGTAAACAAGTTGGAAAGGCGCAAATTGCGTTGTTTCTTGCGTTGCCGTATTGTAAGTAAACGTGATGTATGGAAAAATCTCGTCCCAGGTTTTGTGTTGTACGTCCACGTACATTGACAGCATGTGCTCTATGGTCTTGTTAAGCCTCTCTGTCAGTTGGTTGGATTGCGGGTAATAAGCCGTTGTTTTTCGATGACTTGTGCAGCTCAATTTAAAATGTCCTCCATCATTCGTGCTGTAAACGACGTCCCTCTGTCCGTAATCACGCATGACGGGGTACCATGCCGTAGGACGATTTGGTGCACGATGAAATGCATGACTTCAGAGGCCGTGCCACGGGGTAACGCTTTTGTTTCAGCATAACGAGTAAGATAATCTGTCGCAACAATAATCCATTTGTTCCCAGAGGACAACAAAGGGAAGGGCATAAAAAGGTCCATTCCCACGAGGTCAAACAGTGTCTGTGGTGGTGCGATTGGCTGGAGCAGGCCCGCGGGTCTCAAAGGCGGGGTCTTGCGGCGCTGGCACTCACGGCAGCCTTTCACATATCGATGTAGACTATAGTTGATAGTCGCGGCCAGTAATACTGTTAACGTACTGTGGCGAGAGTTTGCGAATAGCCCAAATGTCCTGACGTGGGCTCGTCGTGGCACGCAAGGAGGATCTCAACACGCATTTTGGCAGGAACAACAAGTAGGAACGCTTTGTCGCTACCACGGGCGTTTTTCTTGTACAGAATGCCTCTTCTTAGACAAAAAGAGGACAGTTCGCGAGCAATGTGTTGAGGGACCAGAGAGTTGTGGCCTTTCAGGGAATCAAGGACTGGGCGTAATTCGTCATCTACCCGCTGTTTTGATATAAATTCGGAATCGCTAACTGCTCCGAGAAAGGCATCTTCATCCTCGGAGCCCCTGACAGCGTGCTCCGCAGGCGCCCGGGAAAGCACGTCGGCGTCTTCGTGTTTGCGCCCTGACCTGTACACAATCGTAATGTCGAACTCCTGCAAACGCAAACTCCACCGAGCGAGACGGCCGGATGGATCTCTGAGATGTGTCAGCCAGCAGAGCGAGTGGTGGTCAGTCACCACTTTGAAGGAACGACCGTAGAGGTAAGGCCGATATTTGGTCGTCGCCCACACGACTGCGAGGTATTCTTTTTCTGACGTAGAATTGTTGGTCTCGGCTCGAGAAAGAGTACGACTGGCGTAACCTATCACATGCTCCACGCCGCCGTATCGTTGTACAAGGACAGCGCCAAGTCCGACGTTGCTGGCATCTGTATGAATTTCTGTAGCAGCGTCCTAATCAATATGGGCAAGAACAGGGGCTGTTTGCACTCTCTGTCGTAGCTATGTGAACGCTGTATCTTGTTCTGGGCCCCAAGTAAAGGGCACGTCATCTCGGGTAAGTCACGTAAGAGGTCCAGCTATCTTCGAGAAGTTGGCGATAAATCGGCGATAATACGCGCAGAAGCCGAGGAAACCGCGTACTACTCTTTTATCTGATGGAACAGAGAAAGCCGCGACAGCAGCAGTTTTGTCTGGATCAGGTCGCACTCCATCCGCACTAATGACATGTCCCAGAAATTTCAGATCTTCCTAGACGAAATGGCATTTTTGAGGTTTCAGCGTGAGTTTATCTGTGCGAATAGCTTCCAGAACTTTTCTCAGATGCTCCAAATGTTCTTCGAAGCTCTCAGAAAAGATGACCACATAGTCGAAGTAGGCAAGGCAGCTTTGCCACTTCGAGCCAGCGAGAACTGTGTCCATCATCCTCTCAAAAGTGGCTGGTGCAGAACAGAGGCCGAAGGGAAGAACTCTGAATTCGTAAAGTCCGTCTGGAGTCACAAACGCAGTTTTTTCTCGGTCTCGTTCATCCACTTCAATTTGCCAATAGCCACTCTTTAGATCGATGGAGGAAAAATACTTCGCACGTCGTAATCTGTCGAGAGAGTCGTCGACCCGTGGAAGCGGGTAAACGTCTTTTTTCGTGACGCTATTAAGCTTCCTGTAGTCAATACAAAATCGCAGCGTTCCGTCTTTTTCTTCACTAGAACGACTGGCGAGGACCAAGGGCTGCTGGATGGTTGAATAATCCCGTCATCGAGCATATCTTTCACTTGTGTCTGAATAGCCGCACGTTCTTTGGAAGAAACGCGATAAGGCTGCTGCCGGATGGGGCGGACGTCATCGTCGGTAAAAATTCGATGCTTGGCGAGGTGTGTTTGATGGACTTTGGAGGAAGAGGCAAAGCAAGACCGAAACTCCTTTAAAAGGTCATGAAGTGCAGCCTTTCTCTTGTCTGACAGCGTCGAATTAATGTCGATGTGGTCTAGGAATTCTTCATCCTCATGCGTTTCCTCGAACGCGAAGCACTCTGTGACGTCGGCAACAGGGTCTCCGTAGGCTACGGTGGTTCCGCGGAAAAGATGCCGGTGCTCGTAGTTGAAGTTCGTAACTAGTATTTGTGACTGTCCGTTACGGACACGCACTACACTTCGGGCAGCACATACACCTTGGAGTAGCAGAAGTGATAGGTTGCTTTCAGCCACCACGTGACCGTCCCGGAGGTCTTCACAAATGACTTCGATGGTAACAGTCGCTCGGGGCGGCAGCGTCACACTGTCATCAGCAACACGCAGCACAGGTCTACGGCAGTTATCAGCGTCTCGATCTGTTGCGCCTTGAGTCGAGAAGGTCACGATGCGTTCACGGAGAGTTATGATGGCACCGTATTCCCGAAGGAAGTCCATGCCGATAATCAGCTGACGTGAACAGTCGCGCAGATTGAGGCAGCTGAGCACAAACGTTGACGCACGAATTTTAACTCTTGCCGTACAGCGACCCAGTGGTGTTACAACGTGTCCTCCAGCAGTTCGAATTCGCGTTTCATTCCACGGCGTAATCAATTTCCTGAGATCTTTTGCTAGCCTCCCGCTGATAATCGAATAGTCTGCACCAGTGTCTATCAATGCATTGACCTGAAAACCGTCAATCAGCACAGGTATGTCAAGTGACACGCGGTCACTGGGTTCAGATGTGGATTTTGGCGTTTCTTCGGTACTGCGATTATTCTCTGGTTGAATGTCTTCCGTGTTGCGTGCAAGCGTCGATGGGAGGTCTTCCGCACTTTCAGTCCCAGCGACCTTGCTCCCGAAGGCCGCTGCCTTCGGTTTTCCCGACGGGGGCTTGGAGAGCGTTCCCGTGCCGTCACATCGAAACGTGACCCAGTGGCTGCGGGTCTCCTCGGAGATGGTGACCGTGATTGACGTCGTGTAAAGGGTGCACGCTGTTGCGCGAGATACTCTTCGATGTCCCTCGGCCTTTGACCAATTTGGGGACGAGGTGAATTGACGGAAAATCCACGCAGGCCAAGTTGCCGGTATGGGCATTCGCGGTAAATGTGACTAGCCTCACCGCAATGATAGCAGAGGGGTCGTCTGTCCGGCGTACGCCAGAGATCAGACTTACGCGTCGGTGCACGGCGACCATCGATGTCCAAACCAGCGTACGCCGACTGAATCGCGACTGACGGCATCATTGTCTGGATCGGGACGTATGGAACTGTCTGAAGCGGAACCTGCGGCACTGTCTGGATCGGGACGTGCGGCACTGTCTGGATCGGGACTCCTTGACCAGAACGAAGCGTGGCAGATCGCAAGGCTTCTGCGTACGTACGACGGCGACTGTCAGTAGACACAGGAGCCGTTTCCGGATCAACCGACATCAGCGGAAAACTATGGGCGTGCAACACCTGTTGGACCTCGTCACGGATGACACTGGTGATAGAACCAACATCGATTGGTCTTGTCCCGTACATCTTTTCCATTTCTTCCCGGACGACAGATCGGATGATCTCGCGAATCCATTCGGGGCTCTTGCTCTCAGGGGTGGTGAAAATTTCGGGGGTTGAGGCAGCATTCACTTGACGGTCAAACAGGGCAGACCGTTGGTGCAGTACTTGCTCCATTGTTGCCGCTTCAGTAAGGAACTCAGCAACACTCTTAGGGGGACTGCGCACCAAACCAGCAAAAAGTTGTTCCTTCACACCACGCATGAGGTGGCGCAACTTTTTTTTCTTCTGCCATAGCAGGATCCACTCGCTTGAAAAGCCGTGTCATGTCCTCAACGTACATCGAGACGGTCTCGTTTGGCATCTGGATGCGTGATTGTAGTGCACGCTCCGCTCGTTCGCGGCGGTCGGGACTCCTGTAGGTCTCCAGAAGGCGACGCTGGAACTCGCGCCAAGATGTCAGAACATCATCCCTATTCAAAAACCACGTTTTGGCACCGTCCTTCAGGCAAGTGTACACGTTCCGGAGCTTCGCGGCATCATCCCAGTAATTTATCGCTGCGACACGTTCGAACTCACTCAGCCAGTCGTCAACATCTTCATGCTGCTCTCCGTGGAAGGGGCTAGGCATAAGCGGGTTCTGGACGGTGCTGTAGATTGGCGTGGAAGGTGTCGGAGCTTGCACCGTATCTTGTGTCGAAGTCATCGTCGCTGCGTCAGTGGTTGGTGTCTCAGGTGGTAGGCCTTGTTGGCGGCGGCTTACTCTGTGAACAGGAGTGTCCACGGGTGCAGGGCTTGTGTTCCGGCTGCTGGACGGGGTCTTGGGCATCGGGTGGATCGTGAGACGTTGTACCCAGCAACTCCACCAGTCTTGTCACGTTTCTTAAGACAAACTTGGTTTATTGGGTTCGTTGAGTCGACTAGCCAAGCAGCAGCTCAGACAGATCGTCTTTGTCTTCTTCCACTCCCGGATCTCACCCAAGCATATCAGGTGGCAATATGTCACTTTAAAGTCAGCAGAACGCTACGAGGTGGAGGTAAATGATGTCGTGCATGACTTCCGTGTCACGATTATCATGCTTGGATGTGTCGTTTACTTTTGTCATCTATTCACGTCACGTGATACCAAATTTAGTATATGTGGAGCAAGCGAAACGGCCGCGAGTGTGCTATGAGCGTGGTATGTTGTCATGTTCTTACGTGACGTGCATGTCAAAATTATCATGTTTGCACCAGTCATATACTTTCGTCATCCAGTGAGGTCACCTAACACCAAATTTGGTATATTTGGAGCTAGCAAAACGGCTGCGAGTGCATCATGAAGGGCCAAATATACTCCTATGTAGCATTGACGCGCGCGCACACTGGGCCAGCGATGCTACGTTAGCAAAATGCGCCAGGAACGACCGGCGCGACCAGTGTCCGACGGCGCGGCCCGACGGCGACCGGTGCGAAATGCGACATGCTGCATTTTGTGCCGATGCGTTACCCAGACAACAGTGTGTCTCCCTTTTTTCGTGAAGGAGTTTAGATAGATAGATAGATAGATTAGATAGATTAGATAGATTAGATAGATTAGATAGACAGACAGACAGACAGACAGACAGATACGCTCAAAGTCACCGAAGTTTGCTAAGAAATGCTTCACATTTATGCTCTTCATCGTTGCTAATAATTCTGGTACCCATTACTTTCTATGTTGGTTAATACAGGAGCATTAGTAGTACAATGAAAATATATTCAATGATGCTATATAACGAGGTTCACAGTGGGTATCACACGAAATTTTACACGGTTGGCAAAGCGCCTTCAGTAACACAAGGTACTTTTAAAAATGAAAGTACTAAAATGACTCACAACCAGCAAACTGAACATTTTGCACAAACCTACTAAGGAACTTTAACACATGCCGAAGGAAAAAAAAAATTGCTTTCACTCAGCCGCCTCCCCCATCTTATTTTTTGAATTCCTTTTTAACCTTCAAAACAGCAATGGCGAAAAAAGAAAAAGCAAGCAGCTTGTCCCTGTGCCATGCATTTGCCAATTTGATATGACTAGTTTCACTAGTACACTGCATAATCCACCTAGCTTAGCTGGAAGCGAAACTGAAATATTTTAAAGCAATGTTCAAAAACTCTTGAGCTTTCAAGGCTTTGATAACAACAGACTCGCATTCAAATAAAAGATATTGGTGAAAACTGCCGTATGGAAACACAACGCAAGTTGCCAGAAAGGAAATAAGCGCCTCAGACAAACTGGCCATCATTCCCAAAGGTGAACGCATCTTCATCAAAGGTGCCTCATCATTCCCGACGTGTCAGTTTCTGTGGATTACGTAACTGACATCATGTCACTGTGTCTAAGTCGATACTTGTCTGACATGCGAAGAATGATGAAACACCTTTGACCAAGATGTGCCCACCTATCGAGATGTCACCCAACCTGTCCGAGGCCTGTTCAGACAACCTGTAGACCACAATATTTCATTTGAGTATCACTAAACTTTGACAGCGATGGCAGGAAAATGTCGATGACATAACACATAGAAACTGACGGCGGGCTTCCATATCTAGGCTACACTTTGGAAGAACGTACGCAGTTGGGCTAGATGATAATTCAATTGGGTAAAGTAAATGAAGTGCAATGTGGTACAGTTTGTTGTTTAGTTTTTGTACCACCAAGGTCTCGATGTGAGGCAGTATGTGAAGAGTGAGCGTACATGCAGCAGTCTATGGTTTTATACGATGGAATGTTCTTCAAAAGCAGACTTGAATTGAAAGTGGTTCATAATTTATTTGTTTCCATAATATATTTTAAGTGCAAAACTGTTGTAGCTTGCCGTAGTTTGTGCACCGTCACCAGAAAGCTCCAAAGAAACTGGGCAAGCCCCACTGCCATGTACACTAGGTGTGAGTGTCAAATAAAAACAAACACTTGAAAAAGAAAGAAAAGGTAAGGAAGTTGACAAAAGAAAAGAGGAAGAGAAAATGAAGGGATATAGTAAAAGAAACAAACACACAAAAAGATAAAACTATACAAAAATGTATACAGAGAGAGAAGTTGAGCGAGGAAAAAATATAAATTAGATAGAGCAAGAAAGAAACAGACAGAGAAACAGATTAAAAAAAAGACACAGGAAACAGATAGAAAGAGAAGAAAGAAGAAAAACAAATAGAAAGAAGGAAAAAAGCCTAACTGTACTCATTGAAAGGGTAAATCAATCAATTAATCCTATTTTCCTTCAGGCTTGGCACCAATAGTGCGAAGCTGCCACAACTTTTTTTTTTTACTTGAATATACTGAAATCCCTTTTTTACGATTTTACCCAGGTATATTGGACAAGAAGTTTTTGAAAAATGAGAAACACAGAAACAAAATCAAATATACCAAAACTTGTTGCGCTTGTTTGTAATTCGTCATATTGCAAGTACTCGTGGCAACTCAGCAATCCCCTAAAACACTCACACACGCTTTTGCTGTAGAAACGCACACCAAACAAGCGCTCCATGTAGTATGTGTGTGCTTCTTGGGTGGAAGCGCCTTTGAGTGTTTCAGGAGATCCCCAAGTTGCTATGGGTGTCAGCAGAGGGGTGCAAAAGGGGCACTTGCCCCCCTCAAATCTCACCAGCCTTTTCTGGTGTTTCCTCCTCCACCAGCCTCGATGCAACACTGTTTTGCACCCCTCGACAAGAAATCTTGCCGATGACCATGCAAGTTGTGCCAAGTACTTACAACAGCAAACACACATTATACAGCAGGCACAATAAAAGATGGGTCAAAGAAAATCTGTAACATTTATGTGATACAGGGTTAGTTTAGCACAAGATGTTATGATGTCTAATTTATGAAGAAGTCAATTAAACTAACAATGGTGCACAAGCAAGGTACAGTCCAATTCAACAGATTTCAGCTCAGAATTAGAAGAACAGTGATAGTAAGTGCAATTAAATAACTGCATTATTATGCTGATGCCCAAGGACATTGGTGGACGAAAGGAATAGTGAACACTTATTTGCCAATTTTTATTTCAATAACACTGTTTCTTATTTTTCTGATGCTGGTTATCAATTTCCCTATGGGCTATTGAAGAAAGGCTTTTGTGCATGTGTGTGTATGTGTGTGTAAATGCTACATGCAATGCGACACCCTTGCCGTAATGACGCTATGCACGAGGTTGACAGTATCTTGCATACAATAGCAAGCATGGCAAGAACAAAAAGGGGTTATGGCAGACACACATGCCACCTAGTAGAGTAGCGAGAAGAAAAACTATTGGCCATCTTATTATAACGCAGTTTTACCACTTATTAAAGTGAGGCAGGCATGAAGGTTTGTGTTATGAGCAGTGCGATAGATTAATGAAAAACTTCATTAAGGACGAGCGGTGGGAAAATAAAAGGGGGGGGCGGATTTTTTTTTGCACGATATGTCAGGGCACTGGCTAACAGAGATAAAAAATTTTGACAGCTGTTACACACTATGCGGTGCCAAGGTCAGATTAAAATGTCGCTACGGCCAAAAAAAAAGTAAGGTAGCCCGTGAAACTAATAACTTCCTGGCTCTGACATCATTGCTTTTCGCAATTTTTTTTTTTTTAATGGCCGTTGCCTCAATGAGCCCAAGTGCACATGTCACACATGTTGTGTGAATGGGGACTGTTTGTGTTGCGCATACGCAGCTGGCAGCGATACTTTTCAGTGGGTACATGCACGTAATGTGCTCCAATTTACTTTATCAATTAAGGGTAGGTCGGCCTGAGCTAGTACAACCCGGCCAGCTGTGCCCCATACGAGCCACAAATGTTGGCAAAGCCGGATATGTCACAATAAATTAGATGTTCAGGCAACACCATTACTTCACCTTCCTTTTCTCAACTTATCAGCTCCATAAGTCCTGTAAAAAAACCCCCCAAGATCTTCACTTGCATTCACAACTCTCGGCCATCACAACTGTTATGAAAGCAGGATGCAGTGTTGCACTGATACAGAACACTGCAGTACTTGTGGGTTGTTTGTCAATTTCTAATCATCAGCATGCCCTTGGATTCCACAGAGATCACCGACCACCTTTAAAACCTAAACAACCCTTTTAAAGACACCCTTCAAGTAGGCAGTTATATAGAAAGCATATAAAAAATGTTCCTGCAACCGATCTTGAACTTTTGAAGATAACATTAATTGCACTTAATAAGTAAAAAAAGACAAACATTCTGGTGATTGACAAAGTTAGGAACTTTTGTTTGCACTCTCATTTTCCATGATCGCAAAGACTCGTTAAGTGGGGCAGCTGGTGGCATCACATTGTTATTAACGTGATAGAGTTAAAAAGCTCATTTCACAGAAATTCCGATGTGGGCTTGGTTGGTTGTGAGCGAGAAATCATCTTGTGCATGGCTGAGAAATCCAGAAAGATGCAAATAAAATAAATGATAAAAATTTACGGGTCTGAGTGCGGATCAAACCCTGGCTGTTTGCCTGGCAAGCAGATGTGCTACACAGTCATGTGTCTGATTGGAAGTGCAGCGTAAATAACTTTCATGCTTACAAACTCACGTGCCCTGCATACAAGCTTCACAATACTACATGTAAAATTGCAGTAATATTGCATGGTACAAGCATACATTGCCACCCGGAGCCAGAACGCAAAAGTTATCATAAAGACTTCGTGGTTTAAAGCGGGCCACCCATTACAAAAGCCACACACGTTACTGCGCACGTATTCCCTTAAGACCACGTAGTGCGTGCATAGCAAGTTCTACGTTTCACGCACATAATTTGCTCACAGTTTAAAGCATGCTACCTATTACACAGAATACAGCCATATGTGCGAAAGCTTCACTGACACAAGACCCTTTCAACATCATTGATTACATTTTAGTAATCCACAATTAAGAACGTCTCAAGTAACATCACAGAATAAAAGTATGCAGTAAGTGGTTTTAGTATGCACTAGGGACAGGATATCACTATCGCATTCAACTCTTAAAGGCAAAACTTAAGGGTCCCCTATTATTTTTTTTTCATTCATTGCTTGACTTGGCTTTACAGCAGTTTTGCCACCATCGGCCAATTCTCGATTCCCACTGATGTACTCCAAGGGCAGCTTCTTCTTTGGGAGAATGCACGGATTTATTAATCGCCAAACATACCAGTAGCTCCATTGTTTTTTTTTTTTTGGGGGGGGGGTGGGGGTGGGGGGAGCATTTGTGGCACGCACCGGCTAGAAGCTCTGCTCAGCAGGAATTAACGTCAACCTTAAGCAACTCCGCGCTGTTAAAAAAAAAAAACGGCATTGAAGTCGTAACCATACATGACGCAGTTATCGAACAGCTGCATTACGCGACCTTGACGCAAGTCGCAGCACGTCGTCCTTTTGCCAATGATTTTTTTTTATTTGGCAACAACATGCGCGTTATTTTAATAACGCAATACGCGGGGTTTTGCGTGGCAAAACCACGGTATGATTAGGCCCACCATGGTAGCGGGCTTCGGAAACTTTCGCACATCTGGGGCTATTTAACGCGCACTGACATCGCCCAGTACACAGGCTTCTACCATTTCGCCTCCACCGAAAAGTGACCGCCGCGATGGGGATCGAACGCGCGACCTTCGCGTGAGCAGTCGTTCTCGAGATGCCAGCATGGCTCCGCAACGCCAACGAATAGAGATGGCCAACACGCAAGCGATGACAGCTCCGCGCGAATACAACGTCGACGAAACACAAGTAACAGCTTCCTTATCGCGGATATGCGGCTCCGATACGCAGTTGCCCGGTGCCTTGGTAAGCACTAGGCAGGCTACACATCTATGGGCTACACCCGAAAGGAAACAACGGTGACAAGGAAAGGGGAAAAGACGGGATCTTCTTTTTGTTACCTTTCGAACGCTCCGTCGAAGCTCATCGTGTTGTTCGGTGAAGAGCGTCGCACAACATCGGACTCCTCCTTGTGAATCCGCCCAAGGAAGCCGAGTTTGAGGCAGCCGTGCTCTAAAGTGGCTCGATAACCTCAAAGCTTGTAAAGAGTGCATTGTAGCACAGCTTTGCGTCCGCAGTCGGGGACAGCAATGAAGTGTGAGGTTACAAACAAAACGTCCAGCCGCGCGTATCGCAGCAACGAGGAAAGAGCTTTCGACGGAAAGTTCCCGCACCAACAAGTTTCGGAACTTTTGTAAACTTTGAAAAAGGCTTGTCTTGGCTTGACTTCTGTAAAAAAAAGGTACGTTTATTGATGATGATAGTGGTCATAACAGGGTACTGGCTTTTGCGTGTTTTGACACGTACAGCCTCAGCCTTGAAAATCTGCTTGGAGTCCTATAAACATTATTTTTGTGTTTTTGCACGCAATGAGTACTATGTTTTAAAATGTTTATTGGTGAAGTATTTGGGATAAAGATGCGCGATTCTGTTTTTTACATAACCGAAACATGTTCAGGCCTGCCCGATGATGGAGAGCTCTTCCTGGTCGTGCCTTTCATTCAACTCATTCGACAGCCGTTCAAGAAACCTGTTGAACTCGTGTCGCGTCTGCTCTCCGCCTTTACCGCCGTCATCGGTGTCCTCTATGCTCGTCGACACCCAAGTGACCCGGGCGAACAAGTGCGACAGTTGAGAAGGGTTTCCCGCTGGGCGATCGCTGGACTTTCGGTGGCAAAACACGACGCACTGGGAGTCCTTCACGCCTTGCGATTGAACAAAGTTGTTGTACCTGCACGGCAAACATATATGCAAAACGGGTAATGCCACAGTTCCTCGCAATTTCGCAAGTGCAGCAGCGTGCACGCCCGCAGGAATAATGCTCACCATACGTCAAGCGTCGTTGACACATTCTTTTGGTCTGACGAGTAGACAAATATAATGCCTTGTACATCTTTAGCAAACGCGGGCCAGCAGTTCTCGTACCTGCACGACAACAGCTGTTGCAGATATTCAGGCAGGATTTAATTATAATAATCAGATTTTTTTAGATAGGTGCCCCACGATTGAAATTGATGTTCCCGATAGATTAACAAATTTTCCGTAGCTAATACGTTTATGTAGAAGTGTAAAGCGCCTTTAACGTTACGTTGGGTCATTTATACTGTACGATAATATGAGATAAAGTTGCCAGAGCAACGCTAGTTACTTCTGGTCCCCGCTGCAGTCCCAAAGTTCGACCGGTGTTATGGTTTGTCGTCCTTTTACCAAGATCTGCGGGCTCTCAAATTCCAGGATCCTGAAACAGCATGTTCAGGACTGGCTGTCGTTCCAAACAACCATTTCAATATTCAACGCGCGTGTATGCATCTTAAAAGTTTAGAGCAACACGGAATATTCACCGCACGCCCTTTGTGGGCTGGTACTGCCCGGAAGAGTTCTCCGTCGCCTCAGCCAGATAGTTGGAAATGGCTGTCTTACCAGACTGAAAAAAGAAAAGGCGAGAAACGTTTCAAAAGTCGTTTAAGCTTCGAGAAGTTTTGGAGTTTCTACGAAGTAAAGCGGGCGCGCGAAAGGCGTTGCCACGGGCAACGCGTATATCAACAAATACGGCTGCTCACCTGACAGGGCCCAATAACTATTATTTTCATGATTTCCAGAGACGTATTATACTCCGGAAATCAGTGCAGGCAGATCCGACAGAGACTTCGGCTCACTCTGCTTAAGACTAAACTTGGCCGAAGTAATTTTGATGGCGAGAACGTTTTTCTCAGCGCAGAGCTGGCATAGACTGTGACAAGGAGCTACGGGGCTATGGCACAAACCACTGCGATGGTTTCGAAACCAATGCTGCCAGACGAAGTATTTGTTCACGCTGCGTACTTCTTTTCGAGCCGCCAGAGGAGTCTCGGTCGCGGCCATTTTATTTTTGGTTTGTGCTGTAAACGCGCTGCGACTGCGTGTAATGTAGAGTTCATCGGCTTGCCGCAGTCGCCTCAGAAACACCACAAAAAGGTAACTAGCGTTTAAGGTAAAAAGAACCGACGGGCTACCTCTACAGGTGTCGCATAGGCAATCGCATATCGCGAGAGTCGAGTGATAAGCGCGGCAATTATCCCACCTCTGTGTCAACGTCGTCTGGCTCAAAACATACTGCATCGGCGATTTCGAGAAGCTTGCGTCGCCCGAGAAAGTCTAGGCAGAGCGTAAGGTTTAGCCCTAATGGATATCGCTTGACAACAGACAGGGCTGAAGACAAGGCGGTGGCAGGAAAAGCTGTCAGACAGGTCGATCGGCAAATGCGCCACGGGTATATTCGACGGTGCCCTAAACAGGAAAGAAATTCTCCCATCGCGAGCGATCACCCTTGACAGGCGCTGGCATTGTCAGGGTTTGCGATGGAGGCCAGCCGACTTCCAGCCGTCTACGCTTCGCCGTTTACTCGTAATATTTTACGAAATTATCGAATTTTAGCGCGATGAAACATTGTCACCAAGCTTACGGCCGGTTCTATAAGGAGCCCGTGAGCCTATTTAGGGTAGGAGTGGTGGAAGCCGTTGACGAGCCAAGCATATGCGAGGTTTCGCTTCGTAGTTTAGACGGACGTGTGAGAGCGCTATATCTGTGGACTTAGCGGAAACGTAGGCCGATGTTCCGTACCTCGGGGCGCGTTTTAGGTTACCAAGGACGCACTGCTTAATAGGAAGAGGAAACACGCGGCCAAAAAGCCGAAAACGAGGTCACTAGTAAGGATCGCTGGAAATCCTAAATGGCTGTCCGCGAGAACAGGTAAGAGGTCGCAGCGTTACGTTATAGTGAACCAACGTAACTTAACGTTCTTGCGACACGCAGTGGTGAAAATCGGCTGCAATCGCGAATCGTGCTCGTAAGCTGAGCTGCTAGCGCACCATGGGTTACCGCGGCCTTGAATAATGCTAATTGGTTTTCTCATTAGCACGGATTACTTCCCTTTGCACTGTGAATTGAGATGAGAGTGAAACTGAGGAGCTCTGGGCATTGTAGGAAGAAAAAAAATAATTTTGATTGACACGATTTGCCTAATTGTCCATAACTTCAAAGAGTACTGCTGAGTGAAGAGATCTGTCAGTGGATCTGTCAGTGTCAGAGATCTTTCTAGTGTACTGATCGTTGCATAAGCTTGCAGCAGCTGTAGTAGACGTTTATTGTAAGCATAATGCCGCTGTGCATGACTTACTATAACTAACTAGTTTTTTGCTGCATGTTTTAATGTCTCTCCCAGGGCATCCCTGGCTGGCTGCTGATGCAGTATTGAACCAAAAAGGTGGGGATTTCGCATAAGTATACGTAAGGCCAATTTTCAGTGAAAGGTTCAGAACTAGGCCGTGGCATAATTGGAAAGATGTATCATCTCTTGCTTGCATTCATTCATTCTGAAGATCGGAGAAAACAAACACTATGAATTAAGTCAAGGCAAAATTGTGTAATCCTGTTCGTGCACCGGGGACAGAGGCTAATGGGACCTCTCGCCCCACCCATTGACAGGGCCGAAAAATATGCAATGCTTCACGTGTAAATGAAAGATATAGGTATGCATAATCCAATGTGATCTATTTATTACACTATAGAACAGCTGTGCAGTGCCGAAAAGGTAAGACAGACAGGCCAAGCACTAATGGCGAATGGCAATGTTGGCGAGTTTGTTTACTGTGCATTTTACAGAATCTGCAGCGCAAGCGCATAAGGGCCGAAAAGAAAACATTGAAAAAGGGAAGGTGAAGAGGGCGTTACCCTTCCTTTGGCATTTGCTTGCTTGCACTGCAAATTCCGTAAAATAAACAATCGCTGACCTCCTCATTTGTTCTTGTTTTTAATGCTGTACAGTTACTTCATCAGGCCTTAGAAACTTGCTGCAGCCAAAATAATTTTCGCGTATTTGTTACACAAAGAACAATGAAGTTCTGAACTTGCCTACTAACGCACTGCAGTTGCTTAGAGGCTGTGTTGTGTTGCAAAGCTTATGGGTTCGATTCCCGGTCCTGGTGGCTGCCTTTCGATGGGACCAAAATGCAGTAGCACCCGTACTCAGATTTAGTTGCATGCTCTTGAACTTCCGATGGGTAAAATTAATGTATATTCCTTCTCTAAAGTGCAACTCATGATCATATCATTGTTAGACAGACAAAACTCCAAAACCCATTTTCCCCAATGAGCAGGATGGCAAATTTCTGTGTAGAGCAATTGTTGCTGTGATTTCGGTTGCAACCAAAACGTAATAAGCTGCATGCAGAAAACGTAAATGTGCACCACTAGCGTGCTATTCAATCTTACGCAGTGAGTCGTTATTCTGTAGTAAGCATCAAAACGTGGCAGGCTGTTAAACACGTGGAGTAAGGGCCCCATGATCATACTGCTTTGGTCACTTTCATAACTTCTGCATAGTTATCTTTAAGGTGTGGAGTAGAATAAAAAAGATGGCTGAAGGGCAATGCTGACCTAACAAGGGCGAGAAAACCTCCAGTTCACCCAATATTGTGTGAGCTGATTTATCCATTTTATCCCTGCAAACTTCTGACTTAGTCACTCCATACGACTCTCTGCCTTCCTCAGTTGCATAGCCATACCTTGCTAACCGTTCTGTTGCTATAGTCGCCCTACTTCTGTTTAGCGTTTATGAAAACGTAATATACCTACCCATGTTTTGTAAAAGCCTCTTGCAGACCATCTGCGATTATATCTGTTTAATTATATGAAAATGTTAGTGCACATGCTTCGGAGGTGTCGAAGGCTGTGTTTTGAATGCCGGGGAAGATCTCTAGATGTTAATCACGCCTATATTTATGGCATTTTTGACTGGTTCCTTCAAGCACCGCGGTCGTGTTTCAGAAGACTGCAAATTGTGTTTTGACTTAAACATTGGATATATGAAGTGATGGTCTGTTGGGTATGCTAAAGCCAGCTTATTCTCGTGACAAGGCTTTGTCACCTCATTCTGTTTTAGGGCTCTCAATATGCTTTGATTTTTCAAAGGTGTCATTTGTCAAACCTACAAAGATTTCAAGTTTGATTTTTGCTGCTGCATTAGTTCATGTTGAGGTGCATTGAAGTGGGCCAGACTTGGTAGAAGTACCAAGGAGGAGGGTGGGGGGAGTGCTGGGCTACGTGAAGTTTGAAATGCTGTCTGGCTCATTCTTGCACACGAGTAATCAGTGGATAACAAAACCCATATGAATCGTAGACTGGATAGAAGATGAAAAGTGCATTATTCTGTAATAGCACCTGTACCAAAATTAAGCTGAAATGCATCTTTGAAAAGCCAGGAAAGCCCCGGTGCCTGCAAGCCTAAGGTAAGGGCACTCAAGGTAACACAGAACAGACTCATGGGAAATAAAAGCTCTATTTGCTCAAATTCCTATGTCTCAGCTTTATAGGGCAATTTTTCACAGTTCTTGCCGAGTAGTTTGTCTTACGTAGTCCCTCCATTAGTAATTGCCAATTCAGAATGTCAAAAACTGTCAAAACCATACAAGATCTTGAGCCCCTTGAATAGGTGCCCTATTTTTTAAAGAAGTCAACCATCTGTGGGCTGTCATGGAAGTGCTGACATCTCATGCAATGGATAAGTAATATGAAATGAAAGTTGAAGACCTTGAATGCTTTAGTATAGGTCAATCAATCTGTTACATTACATTTCAAATTGCCTGAGCTGAACAATATTTGCTTGTGTTTTGAGGAAGCACTTACTGCAAAGAGGAGTTAGAAACACCAGTTTTTTTCCTAATTTATAGTGAAAGCAGCCAATAAATAAAACTGTTCGTCCCCACTCATCACCAGTGTTGATTCTGCATTTAAATCTGTAGTTGTGTTTCACAACTAATAACTGGATGTGGCACATTTTTTATCTTCTGAAAATCTGTTTTTGCGACATTTGCACTAATTGAGGGCACTCGTTGATCAATATAAAATGTTTGGATGCCTCCCTCCGGCTGCTGTGTTGCAGATTATCAAAATATCTGAGGTGAGCCCGGGAGGCGGCGGCTGCCGGAAGCCACCGAAGATGGCTTCCAAGCGGCCAGCCCCGCAGGACTCCCCCGGGGTTTCCTCCTCGGCCCCTTCGGCAAAGAAGGTTCACTTCGAACCCTTCCGGATCGGACAGGTCTCCACGCTGGTAAGGACGCTCGCCAAGTACCACCACCGTCCGCTACTGCTCTCCAGCAGTTGTGGTCCTTGAGGCCTGTTTGTCGCACAGCAGCAGTCGTCATCTGGACAGTGTGCTTTCCCCTGCTTTAACCCTTTAATGCTTGAATTATGAAAAAGCCAAACAAAATAAAAAATTTTATTTTCCAACTTTAAGTAGCAATCTTTAATTGATTCTATAGTACAATTATCTAAAATGCAACTTCAATGCATTCTTTTAGGTATGTCGCAAATTCTCCATATGCCACAGAAGCCAGGACCTTGCAGCAAAATAAGTACTTCAGAGCTACATAACATGTCATGTCTCACCCTTTGGGTGTACACCAAATAAACAAAATCATTGAAGGTAGAACTTACATTACCCAGGCTAGAAAGAACGAAGTGAGAGCTGTTGCATGTGCTTCGCGCTCTCATTCATCAGCTACAAAAGAATTGTTTCTAGCATAGAGTACGTTACACTAGACGGTGCTAGACTTTTCATGCTGAAAGCTGCATTCTCCAGGGGTACTTGGCAGTCGGCATTAATGGCGGGCACGTATTTCGTGACTTGCTTGCTTGAACTTTCTCGGTATGTCGCGAATTCGTGACACCCGGCAGTAAGGAGTTAATTTCACATGCAAAATTCTCCCAGGTAACGAACAGTATGTGCATCATCAGTATGACAAATATGAAACGGGAAAGCAGCGGGTGCACAACTTTGTAGAGAGAAGCACGAGAAAGCCAGATCGCCAGTTCTGTTGTGTGTCAGAAGGATGCCTTGTAGGGTACAACTGTCTTCCGAGACAGAGTAACTGGATGACACAGCTACGAAGCAATCATGAGGCCCATTGTATGTCTGTAGGTACACCTGCAGCACCTTGTAGTGTACTGCCTGTGTGAGCATTACAAAGAAGAGTATATGGGCAGATCCATACTGCTTTCTTCAGCGCAAAACAAGAACACAAGACAGGCGACAGGACAAAGCATTGTGCCCTGTCATTTTTCTTGTGTTGTCATTTTGAACTAAAAAGCATTATGGATTCATACCAATTAGCCTGCCAACGCATTGTGTCGCGCATAGGTAGGTTCCTTGGCAGGGGCACTGTTTGTGTAAGCAGAGCTGCTTAAAAGGAGTACTGACACGAATTTTTCATAATTCCGAGCTGTTGCTCTAAATAAAGAACGTGGCTGATACCCATATATAGGGATCGATATAACACAATAGCAAAACATGTCTTTACAGAGGTAGTTGAGCGTTTATTGTGGATTGTTTCAGCAACAGATATCAATGGAAGGTTAAGAATGGCAAGTAGCTCGAAACTTGCAGTGCACACCTCAAGCAGAAAGCACACACGAAATTGGCATACGCAGGACTAGCACGGACTAACAACTGTCACAGCTCGACACCTAAATGTGCTGTTCAAACAGAAAGAAAGATGCACGAAACGAGTGCGCAAAATACAAAAGACAAGCGCGAACAGCTGCCACAATTCTTCCTGCGTCGTGTGCCAGCAGCGCGCTCCTTTTGTAAACGCGGCCGTCGCAACGTGCGAAGTGACTTTCATACTCTCCCGAATAACCAGTCTGATAAGCGTGTGTGCAGGAGAAACCATGCTCCATGGAGGCGGTACTTCGTGGTGACGACGAGCCTTAGAGTGCGCCCAATGCGAGCCTATTGCGCCATCTCGCCACTGGTAACAAAGAAAATGCGTTAAAGTTTCGAAGCTCTCAGGACTGCCAAACGGTTTATGGTGTGTATAAATGGTTTGCCGTTAGTATGTCGGATAACGTACGCTCTGTGGCGTAGTGATTAGCACGGCGCACTGAGAATCGAGAGGTTGCTGGTTCTATTCCGTGTGACAGATGGTTGCCTTCTAGTTCTTTTCTTTGTAATCTCTTAGTATACATTTGTCAATGTAACTTCCGTGACGAAAGTACGTCAGTGGAGCCGCTGTGGACCCAGGCATAAACACTTTCGTGTTCAAAAGCTAAAAAGAACCTTCAATTGAGAACCCCAAAAAGATTGTCACAGTGCTTTCAAATGCGTCGCATATATTTTAATACCGCTGTGACCTGTAAACGCTAGTCTGATATCACGGCAGGACAGCAACTTGCGACCGACTTGCAACAGCTGTCAGTTTGCTTCAATCGCATGTGGTTTACGTAAGCAACGACAAGAGAATTGTCGAACTGAGATTCTGACAGCAATTCCTGCGATTTAGGCTGGATGCAGGATGCATATTTTGCAAAACCATTTAACTGTGTTGACTTGTCGTGTCTGTTGTCGTGGGGCTAGCTGCGTGACAAAAACTTAAAAATTAAGGTAAAATATTTTCTACCTGTCTCTTGGCTCTGGTGTTTGGAATGCGTTCATAGTGCACGCTATGGAAGTAAAAAATGCCTCTTTCGGGGTACCCCAAAATCGTGTAGATACTTATTTGACACCAGTCTGGTGGGTTAACACTTCGTAATTTGGCACAGATGACTGCATTTGCCTTGGGGGAACTTTTTATGATACTCTTGCCTTAACAGCAGCTTAAATGTTCTCGACATGTGTGTGCTGTGTTATTCAGTCATATATTCAAATGTTCTACAGCTGTCATCGCAGTTGTGTCAATGCCATGTAGCGGCCATCAGGGCGCAACCTTAGCTTCTCTCCAGATATATGGGGATTGTTCCCTCACCCCAGGAACTATTTGTAGTTGTTAACTAGGACTTGCTAACCACATCTGTGGTGGAATGCTTTCGCTTGGCAGTTTTCACAGGGCTGTGCGTCTCGGACATCCTCTCTGAACTATGCAATCTGTGCTCAGCAAAGTCCAGTAGCAGACAAAGGGAGCCTTGAGCTAAAAGGTTGTTCGTAAATCCAGTCACATCCTCCACCCCTGTTGTGTTTTCTCACTGTATGAACGCATGAAGGGAAGGAATTGTCATATTTTGCTATTTCCAGGAAGCGAGTCGAGGCAAATGTACTTGACCAGCTGCTAATTGAAAAAAATAATAATAAAACACTTGATATGATGATTTCCTCGCTTAGCTTACACTCTTCTCACCTTATTTTAGGGCTTCAAGAAGAGTGTGTGCATGATGTGAATATTTTTTTGAGCATCATTTCAACATCAAAAACATTACTGTGTACATGCTGTTAGCAGTGAGCAATAAAATACAGGGAGAAAATTAAGCTTCATCCAGTAGCGTAGTCAACTCATAAATAAGTACATGTAAAATTACGCTTTGTGGTAACACGGCTATGTGGACTAGTTGGAATCTGTTCATGTTTAAGAAGTAGAGAACATAAGGACAAAGCAAAGAATACACACAGCATTTAAGCACCTGTCCTGTGTGTATTCTCAGCTTCGTCTCCATGTTCTTTCATACTTCTTGAACATGATACAGTTTGTGGTTCTTTATAAACCAGTAAGATTATACATCTACCTTCACTTTGGCTTCCGTGGCACTGCTGTAAGGCTCTGCTTACAATGATGTGCCGACACTTTCACAGTACAGAAATACAAGCTGCCTATCCAGTTTAAGTTGTCATCATTATCAGCATGACTGCCCACTTTGAGGCAGAGGCCTCTCCCAAGTTCTGCCAATCGACCCAGTCCAGTGCTTTCTGCTGCCAATGTTATATTTGCAAACTTCATGCATCTCACCTGCTCACCCAAATTTGATCAGCGGTTATCCTGTCTACGTGCTGCATGCCTGGCCCATGTTAATTTCTTCTTCTTGATTTCAGCTATAATATCCTTAACCCCTGTTTGTTCCCTGACCCACTCTGCTCTCTCCCTGTCTCTTAAGGTTACACTTATGTCTCAGTTTACACTTATATCTCAGGTTACACTTATGTCTAAGTTGTACTCTTCTTTTTATGTCTCTTTAGCGTACAGTGCCTACAATCATTGCAAACGGGGTAGTTCTTTTCTATTTGATGCATTTGCACCTGTGGCCATCGCCTTGCAGGAGGAGATGGATATGAAGACGCTGCAGTTTCAAAATCGCAAGCTAGCACAGCGCCTCGATCAACGCATACGGCAAGAGAGTGAGCTGCGTGCGCGCGTGGAGCAGTTGGAGAAACGGCAAACATCCGACGAAGGGGTCCTCACAGTTGTCAACAGGTGACACTCCTTTCTACTTGGTGATCAGTGTTGTTCATCGTTACACGAAATGTTCAAAGAAAAAAAGGTCGTACTGTCACAAACTGAATTCGGACTTCCCATGCATGACCAGCATTACGGAAACGAACAGCGATTACCGGATATATTTACGAATAAAAAATCTTGGGAAGTGACATTGAAAGATAAATAAACAGTAGGGAATACATTGATCAGGTACAAGGCCATAAAGAAGTGACCAAAAGTGGAAACTACAAAAGCACTAGAAGTGAAAGGATGCATAAAATTATCATGAAAACGTGGCAGTTCGAGTGATTGCATGAACAGAGGAACCCACTACCATAATAAATGGGAATAAGCCCAGAAAAGATAATTTCCTATAAAACCTTTTGCATTCTTGCAATGTGCTGAGTAGTCTCTTCTTCTATTGTTAATGTTATGCATTAGGCTCTTATTTATTTATCTGTGGTATTTTACAGGCCTTTTAGAAAGGAAGACTGCTTAGGTATGGGGAGGGTTATAGCAACACAGGTATTACAGCGAAAACAGAATATTTGCTCAGTAATAACGGAAAATGGGTAGATAGCAAAGTTTAAGCAGTATGTAGAGAAGTAGGAAACACTAGTTCTCTGCTGTTTCAATATCAGCAGATATGTTCTACAAGAGTGGTATTATAATCTCTGCGATGATTGTCACAATCATCTTTCTTGCTTTATGACCCGCTATGCTCACACACGTAGCCGAGTCTGTGGCTAGGCGGGTATAGTGACGCCGGTGACGGTGGACGCTGCAGGTACTGGAACCAGCTGAATGAGGACCTGCGCGTCCTGCTGCAGCGCTTTGACTCGGAGGCGTGGGACGAGTCTGAGCAGCGCAATGAGGCGGAGGCCACCACGTCCTTCCTGGGCATGCTGCTGCACTGGGACCGCGAGGAGCTCGATGAGAAGCTCGCCCAGCGGGTGCAGGTGTCCACCCGTGCCATCGCCAAGCTGCTGCAGGCCTTCGACCGCCTGGTGCAGAGGAACCACAAGGTCATGCTGGCCCTCCAAGGGGAAGAACCACCTGGCCCAGGTATCGCCTTTCTGCTGCTGCTCATCCATTGCCGTTCCTTGTTAGTGCTAAAGAATGCAGGGCGTGTTCTTTCTGTGCACTGGCAATTTGCTCGACATCTTACACGTATTTCTGGTTCCTGTTGTTGCTCTTCCTTAGTAGCTGCAACGTCTTTATTATCTTATCCAGAGGGTGCATGTGGCAAACTTGCCAGTTGGAGAGTTTGCCACATGTCGTAGTCTATGCTCACAGCGGGTCACTTGTCATGAGGAGATCAAGTCAGTGTTTGTAGCAACTTTCTTTCACTGCACAAATAAACAATGCAAGAGTGGAGAAATATGTCATTGCTTACCCTGGAATGAACTACCGTGCTTACTAGCATATTTTGCCACTCCATGACCTGCCTGAGCAAGCTCGCTGGCACGGGCTCGAAGAGACTTTGAACCTTTGTATGCTTTGGGCGAATGCACCTCGCCGAGTAGGCGAGCACAGTCAAAGGGGCTGTGAGTGCAAAGTCCCTTCTTCCGAGGACTTTCCCTAAAACAAGGGTCCCTGGAATACTGTACTTGAACAACCAAACCTGTTGACAGGTCGCCAGAACTGCTCAAACGTTTGCCTCTCTTTATCTCCTCATCTCTACCACCGAGAGAATGCCCGGTCGCGTCACGGCACGAACAATGTTTTGCATCGGAGGCATGCGTCGGAGACATGCGAGTTCCCATGAGATGGGCTGCAATAATTCAAGACACGGCAAAGTTCAAGCTCGCTGTTATAAAGATTGCTGAATAAAATGGAAACAGTGCCGCCACCAAGCACTTCAGTGTGAGGTTCTTATGTGACAATTGGTATGGGAGAAAGTAGAAGAGTGCACGCTTGTTATTACAAGTTTCCTGCCATTGAAGGAGGATTTATCAATTACGTGCAAAGGCTCAGGTCTTCTGGTATCGCTGTGTCATGGGGCCTAGTTTCTCCCAGTATTCTCGAGCAGAGCTTCAAGAAAATGGGGCAGTCGAATGTGCTCGATGTAACAGAGGGCGATGCGCTTTGGGAAGGCGGGGACAGGAGCCGCGACAATGATTCCCTATCAGACCTCTCGATCAGTGATCCCGATTAGACCCCGCGTCACCGGATCTGACTTTTTAAAGGGCGCGTTAATACTGTTAAATAAACTAGCACTCTCTGTTTGTGGTTCAGTTTATTTTGTTGTTTTTTGTATATACTGTGCGTGCTAGGACAATTGCACATTATTTTGTATACGTTCGCAAAATCCTCATGTAATTTATGCACTTCCTCCTCGGAGCCCTCAAATTTCAAAAACAAAATGCACAAATTATGCGAATAAATACGGTACTTACTTTGTGAGTGAACCACTGATATGCACCATCTGTCATTGCATTCGGCTAGCGACATTACAATTTTCTTATTACTGACTGCATAAAATAAGCAGTTGACAGTTTGCTCATGTCGACATGTTATGTGTGTCTTTGCACTAATTTCTTAGTCAAATCTCATCACAGCAAGCCTCAGATTAACAATATTTTCAATATAATGACTTTTGTAAATGTTGCCCTCCACATGTCTATTGGTTTAATAGCAAAAATAATTCACAACTACGAATTTTAAAATACCAAATGTTTCAAAATAATGTATCGAATTTTATCATCTTTATATCTTCACAATGCTTCAAAATGACTAATAGATTTTAAAAAATTACTCGCGACTGTGGTAACAATCCTCAGCTCCGTACTTGCCACTGTCATGCATCATCGAATGCCCGCATGTTTCTTTATGTGCCTGGCTTATTCAAATGTGTGATAGCTCTATCGCCATCACCATCGCCTGCACTTGTTTTTCATTCCAGGCTTCGCTGCGTTGCCTTTTTTTGTCGGGCAGCTTTACCTGCGCGCTTGTTGCTCGGCTGTTTTCGCTCCTTTGGATTGGGAATTGTACGTTCACTATTAGCTGCGGAAGAAATGCACTGACAATAAAAAATGCACGCGAGAGTGACCTATAGAGTGAAGTCGCCGATGATTGCCCACGCATGCTTCACTAACGTTTGAACACTATGCACGGTGCGTCGACGAAGTATGCACCTCGGCTTCGCTGATGACTGATAAGATTCATACCATTCGTTGTGATAAAGAAGCGGAGATGAAAGACAATGAGAGCAAAGAAGATGCCACATAGCGCAATTGAACCAATGCAACCAATGCAATTGAACCAATCGGTACCCAACGCAAATGCTTCGAAGTGCGTGAGAAGGATGCGCACGCCTAAGAGTTGGTCTTGCAGCAGTTGAGCTGCATCCATCAGGCAGGGGTCGCTTTCTTGCATCAACATGCACTTGTTCCGTAATACTTTGTGTTTGTTATTTTGCACGAATTAGATCATAACACGATCGCAGATGTATACATAGCATAAGTTGGCATCTCACAGAGTTGAATTTGCTATTTTTGTGCAAACTTGTGATATCTTCGCTGCGACTTTTCAAAATAATGAATAATCTTTAGTGGTCCCTCGAGATTCCTTTTATCAATATTTTACTGTATACATCTGTAGCGTGTTTCACATTAACCGACTTGCCCCAGACATAGCATGACAGGAAGCGAACGACAAACCTCGGATTAGTCTGAACTATTGGATTAATGTCCCAGGAGCATCGGAACATTGTTTTTACAACTGTCACACCGGTCCCGTTAATTAGGGAGGCGATCGCCGGGCTAATTCCAAGAGCCGAAGTATCGGCCCCCCGAACCGCACCACGAAAGCGTGGACAATTTAGAAGTGGTCCTTTTTGGCGCGCCAGCGGACGCCGGCTGTGGCCCAAAGAACAAGTCAGAGCCGAGAGTTGATAAGCAAACAAATTATATTCTCAATAATGGCAGATCGAAAACAATACACAAAAATGCACACTCCACACTAGTTACATACAATACGTCACCAATCAAACAACGTACTACACGGTACAATCAGCCTCACTCAAAACAACGGAAACAGACAACGATACGCACTACAATGCAGTCGCATGCATTGAACAACCAAGACACTTAAAGTCTAAAGAGATAGAAAACCTATCCAGTCCAAAGTTCTTGGAACAAAAGTCTGGATGATACTCTTCCGAGAATCACTCACTCAAAGTCCAGCGCTGTTGTCGTTCCGCAGCCCTCGAAGTTTCTCTTCCAGGAAACCTCCCGTCTTCAAATGGCCACCCTTCCAACTTCAACTTCTTCGCCGGAACACGTCGGCTTCACACACGCAGCTGTTGCCCCGCGTCTTCGCTCGATAGCGGTAAACACACACTCTTGCCGGTAGCTCGAGTCGTCACCCCTCAGGTGGAAATCCTCTTCATCTCCGGCCTCGTCCCTACGGACCAATACTTCGCCGACTACACGGCGGAATCCCTACGCGCTCTGGCGCTCACTTCCATCTCCTCCTGATCTCTCATCTCGGCTGCTCGGTTAAATACCTTGCGCGCGACATTCCAGATGTTTCTCGTCATTTCGTCGGCGCGATACGCAGCGAAGGCTGGGAAGAGGGCGAGACGGTTAGAAGTCCCTCCGCGTCGCATGACTCAACTCGGCGTGGCCGCGCCCCCTTCGTTCTAGAAAAATCGCGGGCTTGCTGGGCCGCCGATGTGGGGTGAGGAGGTTCGTCTGCGAAGCCATGCTTCTGCGGGGAGAGCGCGCGCCCGGGAGCCTTGGATGTTTGTTTTCTCTTTTTTTTTTCTTTTGACCTCGCGGCGTTTCTCCCGCCCGTTGTCGCAAGAATTTGGCGGCGCGCTCATTTTTAGCGCTCGTTCTGTGACACTGCCCCCTACTTTAAGAATATTATCTCATAATATTCAAAACCCCACAGACGAGCGCGAACAGTCACCACACACTCTCACAGACTGTAACACCATCAGTCGCTCATGACACTTCACATTCACAATAGATCACTTAATACAATTGTACATTGTAGTTCAATTCCACAACACATGAAATATAGCCACAGGTACATGACTACAACACTTCATCACTCATTCCAAACAATACAAGCGTACAAAGTTCTCTCATTACAACAATTATACAACACTATACATCACATCACAGCACAGATACTTCGACACTTGTGACACAGGATAACACAACATTAACACAACATATGGCACTCAGCACTGCCAAACACATTCTGCTTTGGCCTTAGCACTTATCCTCTGTACTTTGAGCTGCGCTTGCGTCCTTTCTTGCGGTGCTCGCTCGATCTCTTCTTGTTTTTCCTTGTTCTTTTTCGGCGAGCTTTTTCCAACGACGATATCTGAGGCGTCATCTCAGCCATCGTTGTCTCTTCCGACACCGTTAACGCGTCATTACATTCGACGGGTCCTGTCTGTTTATTTACCCGCTTGATCATGCCTCTACATTTTGCCCGGCTGGCCAACTCCGTCTCCTTTACACTGTCGGTCGGTTGAGGTCGTGCCGACGCAAGTCCAGTTGCTCGGCCCGTGAACTCATTCAACACGATCATCTTCTCATTCGCTGTCTCTCGGGCCGCGGCTTCACCTTGGGCTCTAGTGAGATCCGTCACAGGCTGCTCCTCCACTGTATCTCGCGGCCGCTGTGTTGGCGAGGGCTCTATCTTCGGGTCTTCTCCCAAACATTCTGGATCATTCGGCCCTCGCGCCCCGTCGATGTTTCCGATGACAAGGTCATACAGGGGGGTCGTCATGCATAAAGCAGTAACCTTCCCGCTGAAGTACGGGGTTTCAACCTCAATTGCTGCTTCGGGAAGCATCCGAACTGTACGATCAATTAGGCAAACCGGTTTCGTTTTGCCTGTTAACTCACCTTCCCGTACCAAATTTCTCCGCACGATAACAGTGAAACTGCCGGTATCTCTTAACACCATAATCTTTTTGTCCGCAACTTTTCCAGGCAGCGCTGGCATTCCTTTCGTAACACCGGTTGGCTGTTTTGACATTACAGCACCAACAATAGGAATTTTCTCCCCATTCTTCAACTTTACGAATCCATCGGTGACGGCATTATTATCAGATTTCGGTGCCGCTTGCACATAGGATACCTGGTGAGTTTGACTCGTTCCGTTTCGACAAGCGTCTGCTTTGTGCCCAGTCTGACCACACTTAAAACATTTCACTACCGTAGGGCTCGTAAAGATCGTTCGACAGTTTTTCGCGCGATGACCCACTCGGTTACACAGAAAACATCGCTGAATGCTCTCTGGTGCACGCTTCTTTTCTTCGGGGGCCAATTTCTTCGAATCATCAGGACACTCCTTCTTGACCTTGGCCAAATTAGTTCCACCTTGCGCTTCCAAGAATTGATCAGCCAAGTCAAGCATTCCTTCAAGTGAGTCTGCCTTCCTCTCTTTTAAGTACAGTGACAGGCTTGGGTGGCAACTAGTAAGAAATTGTTCTCTAATTAGCAGCTCTCTAAGCTCATCGTACTCCTGCGCTGTCCCCGAAAGTTCAATCCATCTGTCGAAATAATGGCAAAGTCGGGTGGCATACTGCGTAGCCGTCTCACCATCAGCTGGTTTTCCTGTCCGAAATCTGTCCCGGAATCCTTCCACGGTAAATCTAAATCGCTTCAGCAAAGCAGCTTTCACCTTTGCGTAGTTGGCTGCATCGGTCGGCGTCAGCCTACCGTACACACTGAGCGCTTCACCACTCAAGCAAGTACTCAAAGCAGTTGCCCATTGCTGTTCCGGCCAATTCTGGCTCCTCGCAATCGTCTCAAATCTGTGGAGGTACGCGTCTAGGTCGTCCTTCCTTTCATCAAACGCTACGAGCAGCTTGCTTGGGTTCAAGCGGAAGCCGTGATCTTCCCGTTCGCTGCTTTCAACTCTAGCTTGGACGGGAGTTTCACTTCGCTGTTGCAAACGGAGCCGCTCGAGTTCCATCTCGTGCTGCCGCTGCCGCTCCCTTTCCTCTCTTTCTTCTTTCAGCTGTCGCTCCTTTGCCTCTCTTTCTTCCTTCAGCTGTCGCTCCCTCGCTTCTCTTTCTTCTCTCGCCCTTTCGGCTGCCAACTTCTCTCTCTCTCCAGCTCCAACTTCAATTGCTGCTCTCTTTCTTCCTTCAGCTGTTGCTCCTTTGCCTCTCTTTCTTCTTTCAGCTGTCGCTCCATTGCTTCTCTTTCTTCTCTCACCCTTTCGGCTGCCAACCTCTCTCGTTCCAACTCAGCTTCTTTTTCTGCTTTGGCTTTTTCGACCGCCAACCTCTCTCGTTCCAACTCAGCTGCTTTTTCTTCCTTGGCTCTCTCAGCTGCCAACCTTTCTCTCTCCACTGCCTCTTTCTCCTTCTGGCTTACCCATTTCCGTAGTTCGGCGCCGGAAAGACCCATCTTCTAACCAAGCGCAACTAACTTTTCGAGATCCATTGTGTCTCGCAACTCGCAAATAAAACCTTGCCACGTGCAAAAAGTATCTGCCTAAATCAGTCTATCGAAACACTCCCCTGCACTCGTTAACGAGAACACTGAACAATACACAAAATCGTTCCGATAGCACTATCAACAACTCGAGGCTCTTTCTCACTACTTTGGACACACTGTGCACCAAAAGGTCCTATGTCGCGGACGCCAGATTAATTGTCACACCGGTCCCGTTAATTAGGGAGGCGATCGCCGGGCTAATTCCAAGAGCCGAAGTATCGGCCCCCCGAACCGCACCATGAAAGCGTGGACAATTTAGAAGTGGTCCTTTTTGGCGCGCCAGCGGACGCCGGCTGTAGCCCAAAGAACAAGTCAGAGCCGAGAGTTGATAAACAAACAAATTATATTCTCAATAATGGCAGATCGAAAACAATACACAAAAATGCACACTCCACACTAGTTACATACAATACGTCACCAATCAAACAACGTACTACACGGTACAATCAGCCTCACTCAAAACAACGGAAACAGACAACGATACGCACTACAATGCAGTCGCATGCATTGAACAACCAAGACACTTAAAGACTAAAGAGATAGAAAACCTATCCAGTCCAAAGTTCTTGGAACAAAAGTCTGGATGACACTCTTCCGAGAATCACTCACTCAAAGTCCAGCGCTGTTGTCGTTCCGCAGCCCTCGAAGTTTCTCTTCCAGGAAACCTCCCGTCTTCAAATGGCCACTCTTCCAACTTCAACTTCTTCGCCGGAACACGTCGGCTTCACACACGCAGCTGTTGCCCCGCGTCTTCGCTCGATAGCGGTAAACACACACTCTTGCCGGTAGCTCGAGTCGTCACCCCTCAGGTGGAAATCCTCTTCATCTCCGGCCTCGTCCCTACGGACCAAAACTTCGCCGACTACACGGCGGAATCCCTACGCGCTCTGGCGCTCACTTCCGTCTCCTCCTGATCTCTCATCTCGGCTGCTCGGTTAAATACCTTGCGCGCGACATTCCAGATGTTTCTCGTCATTTCGTCGGCGCGATACGCAGCGAAGGCTGGGAAGAGGGCGAGACGGTTAGAAGTCCCTCCGCGTCGCATGACTCAACTCGGCGTGGCCGCGCCCCCTTCGTTCTAGAAAAATCGCGGGCTTGCTGGGCCGCCGATGTGGGGTGAGGAGGTTCGTCTGCGAAGCCATGCTTCTGTGGGGAGAGCGCGCGCCCGGGAGCCTTGGATGTTTGTTTTCTCTTTTTTTTTTCTTTTGACCTCGCGGCGTTTCTCCCGCCCGTTGTCGCAAGAATTTGGCGGCGCGCTCATTTTTAGCGCTCGTTCTGTGACAACAACTTAGGTTCAGCTGGTCTTATTGTATAGAAAATCGCTAACCAAGGGGGCTGCTCAGTTCATCCCACAGTTCCAGGCAGTCGCCATGATCTGAAACAGTTCTAGTCTCTGTTGGAAAAGTTGCTGCGCGTATAGTATCAATAATAAATTTGAAGCCAAAAACACGACCCCACTGGAACACAAACTAGTGCCCATCCTGTCTATCTGTTCTGTTGTGCTCCTGCGTGGTAAACTTTTGGCTACAAGTTTACAATGGATACTGATGCTTAGGTTCAGTGTTGATGTCAGAGCTCAAGTTTTTTAGGTGCCACCACACTTACACAGATGACCCGCTCCATCAAAGTTCTCAAATAAATTTTCCAAAGTAATGTTGTTAGTATTGCTGAAGTGTTTTACAGCGCTTGTTCATTTAGAAGCTGATAGCTCCCATGTGTGTGATCAAATCAAGTCCTTGGGAATTTTTTTCTTCTTTCAAATGTAGATGGAGAGCCAGCAATGGACAGTGGTCGGGCGGCCGATCTGAATGAGGCAGTTAGGCAGGCCAACGTAGAGCTGCAGATGGAGAACAAGAATCTCCATGCGCTCGTCACCTCACTGCACGAGAAGAACCACAAGCTCAGCCTCAAGGTTGGCAACACTTTTTGTTCTTTCTTTTATTCATTCGTGTTCGTTAGTGATTGGAACTTCAGTGCAACGTGACTAGCAAACTGCTCCATTTTGAACAGCAGGGATTCGATGAATGGTTTCATTTACACATGCTGCTATCTCGGATGTGTAGCCTAGCAGGTGTAAGTACGCTGAAGAAAGAACAGTGACATTGCTTGGTTACATAAAACTATAGATTTTAATGGGAAACATAGGTAATTAATCAGGTGACTAATAGTAAAGCTGCCTATCTGGAGCAAATGATTATTCAGGTAAGTTTTTGATTATTCTACACACCCGAGGATAGGCACAACATAGCGCAGAACACTCTTGTACTGGCTGTTTTAAAGCTAAGAAATGATGTTTTCTAGTGGAATAGGCATTTTTACACTTGTACCTTGATTTCGAGAGAGCCATCATTCTCCACGGAGAGGGCATTATGCTGCCCAGCTTCCAAGCGCATTCAGACTGCGATCCAGAGGAGGAGTATACAGTCGAGCCCGCTTACAACGAACCTGAGCGTGACGTGGCACCTGTTCGTTATATCCCAAAGTTTGTTGTAAGTGAAAAACAGCTTTTAAAGAGTTGCAAGCGAAAACCAAAAATTTATTTTTTGGTGAAAACGTTCGTAATGCATGTCTGTTTCGACAGCGCGGATGTGATAAGTACAGTCTCGAGTGTTCTTTGCCGAGGCCCTTGGCATATACAAGCTGCCTGAGGCGCTTTTTGTAGCAAATTGCTACAGGCACGCTTGTGGTCGCTGGCTCCAAAGTTTCGTCGTCGTCACCTGATTCCGGGCACAGCTCCGCTGTGTCGGCATCATCATCAGCCGTAATGAAGTCATCCCAGCAGATGTCCCGCTCTCCCAAGTCGGAGTCGACGACGTGCTGCCACAAATCGGTGGATCGGTCCTATTCGGGGGCTTCAGGCTCGGCATCGAGTCCGGCGTTAACGAAGCCGGCCTTGCGGAAACAGTTTTGCACGCATGTAGCCGTCACCTCAGTCCAAGAAGCCTTCAGCATCTCCAAAGCTGAGTACAAGGTTACCCGAAGCAGCAGGTTGGCTGCCGGGCGGTCAACAGCTATGAGCAAGCGCTCCACAACACGGCGCCTATAATAACTCCTGAATGCGCGAATGATGCCCAAGTCCAGCTGTTGCACCTTAGATGTTGTGTTGGGCGGCAGGAAAAGCAGGGTTACTGCCATCAGCGAGACTTGTACGGGGTGCGCGGAGCAGTTGTCAACTATAAGCAGCACGCACCTGCCTTGCTTGAGCATGTCTTGGTCAAATTCGCGCAGCCACTCTACAAATCAATTGCGCGTCATCCAGGCTTTGGCATTATGTCTGTAATGAACAGGCACATATCCCCGAAAGCAATGCGGCTTCTTTGATTTGCCGATTACAACGGGCACGCGCCGGTCGCTGCCATCCATATTAGTGCACAAAAGTGCTGTGGCGTGCACTTTGCTATGTTTGTTGCCAGCGCACGTGTCGCCTTTCATGGCGTGAGTTTTTTCTGGTAGCATCTGATAAAATAGTGCAGTTTCGTCTGCGTTATAAACGTCTCTCTCTGCATAGCTGGAAATGGTGTCTTGATTTGCTTCCAGCCACGAGACAACGTCTTGGTTGCTTGCCGAGGCTGTCTCATCAACTATTAATTTGAACACAATGCCATGGCGCACTTTAAACCGATGTAGCCAGCCATTTCCAGGGCAGAAGTCGGGAAAGTCCAAAAGGAATGCAAAGTCTTTCACTTTGGCCAGCATCATAGGACCGCTTACTGGAAAGTTCCGAGCCTGCGCGTCGACGAACCATTTCAGCAGTGGGTTCTCCACGTCCGCGTAGGTAGACCTCCGCAAGCGCTTTCTTTCCATCGTGTTGGCATTGGCACTGATGATCTTTTCCTTGTTTTTCGGGATCTTCAATATGGTTGGCTTGCTCATGCCATACTTTTTAAACCAACTCACAGTTTTTCACACCTTGAGCATGTGGACACCGGTGCCTGGCAAAATCAGGCTGCGTGGTGTCTTGGTGGCGGCGATATACGGCTCACTTGATAGCAATGTCCAGCGCTTTTCGCTTTGTGTCGCTGTCCACCATCGTGACCGCACACCGCCACAGAACACCTGAACACTAACAGCTAGCGAGCAGGAAGTGCACGCATGGCACGCGTAGTGCGCGTGTGATAAAACAAACAAGCACGCATGTAACTTCTCTGGGCTCTTTCTAGCCAGAGAAAAAAAATTAAAAAAAAAAACAGATGTGGCAGCGTTGCGAAGATAGATTCTTGGGGAGAAAGAGGATTAAGAATGGGGCTGAGTGCTGCGGTGGAGACTGGCAAAGGAGCTGCGAGGGAGGGTAGTTCAGGTAGCTTGCTTAGGAGAGTAGCCTGCGCGGGCTGTATGCTCAGTCAGCATGCACGCAAAGTGAATCCCTAATTTTCGAAGTAGGTGGGGATGCGGGACAAAGGACAAAGGGGTGCAATACAAAACAGCAGTCGGGAGAGCGACAACTAGACGGTCACAAGGTAGGGTCGGCGTTTAACCATAGGAATCTATGGGCACTTGGCCAATGGCTTATCCGTGGTCGAAAGTGATGTCCCGTGAAGTCACCGGAGTGCCGACTCCGTTCGCTCTAACCGATCAGCAGGGCTCAGAGACGTTCATTGTGTGATTTTGTGTCATAGAGATAATGTATATTTCCACGGTCACGCGGGTATCGTTTGTTTTAAGCGGAAGTTTGTTTTAAATGGGGCCGTTATATGCGGGCTCGACTGTACTGGAGGCGTGTACTGAATTTTTATTTGTGAATTTCAGTGTTAATTACTCACTCTGTTGAGATGTGCCACTGGGGCTTTTCGATTTTCCACTTATGGCTACCCATGGGCTGCCAGAGACAGCCAGAGCTTGCTCGTTTTTCTCAAGCTGCTCCCCCTCCTTCCCCCGCGGCGCACTTCTGGTTGGTGTTTGCTTTTCTCAGGTTTGACGGTTGTGGCGACCCGCGGGGAGCCCGGGGGTCGTGAGACGTTTCCACGACAATTTAGTATTAGAAGCTCTCTGGTAGGTATTGAGCAGGTTTCGGGCTAGCAGACGCCGAAAAGGTACGGTACACGCTCGGCGCCATTTTTGCGAGGACTCGACGGATTGCAATTTTGTGATAGGAACATGTGTTTGGGTATTTTGGTACTTTCAGTTCATTGTAGTTGAGAAACCAAGCAGAGATGAGACATCGAGTATGTACATTTAAATTATATGCAATAGAAGGAGAATGTATGCCCTCGATATGAAATTGGCTTGACTTAGTTTGGTTACTGAGGTCAGAGTTGAAATGTGCAGTGATATTATTACTGAAAAACGCCCTGCAACACTTCTTTAGCATGGTCAGAAAATGCTGGGAATTGATAGTCAAAGCTCCTAAGAACATCAGATTCAGAAATTATAGTGCAGCATCTGGTATGGAATTCACAATTCTGAAAGTCGTCCAGAAATCGCTCCATCGGCTCCATCTTTAGAACTGCACTTTTGCTTGTCATTAAGCGTGTTCCGCCTTGCGAGATGCGGCGATTACGAGTGGCAACGAGTGTTTACAGCTACTGTTCATTGCTTTTGTTATGTTTCCCGTGAAGCTTCCTTCTGTGAACAACGCGGCAAACTGTTGCCTGCTAACTGCGTCCTGCACATGCCTTGAAAGTTATGTACTATGCGTTCATATGCATGCATAGAGACAACTTTGGAGTTATTTTTTTCTTTTGTAGTAGTCATTTGTGGAGTCGTGCCTTCTTTCTATGCACTTAGCGAAGATTATTGTGGTCGAACTAGCTCTCTCCGTCGTATGTGTGCATGTGTGAACCTCATAGAACTTCTGTCCTGACTACTTGATTGATCTTCGATGGTGATAAAGGGCCCTAAACTGTTGGTGATACTCACTGGTCGCGAACGACGTGCGAACATATTTCTATCTATGGGCCAGCATACTATGTGGTATGATACTATACGGTATGGTGGCAGAAAAAAAAAAAGGGAATGGATTAAGAAATGTATACATCCGTTCGTTGCCCATTTTATCGTTGGCTTTGTCTTTTTTCACCTCTTCGTAATGATGCCGCGCAGTATGTACTCTGACATGGCATTTGTTTAGTGCCACTTAGGACGTAAAACAGGCCCAGGCAAGTTCTAAAATGGGTCGAAAACTTGTCATGCAAAACTTTATTTTATATACGACGTGCACTCGTGATAACGATACCTACGCATGTCTAAACCTTAGACAAAAACATAAGTTGGTCAACGCGTGTTTGATAGCTGAGCAGGTATATATCCTCGAGCTCTTTTGGGGACAAGATCACTTTCGCATGATTTCGCATTGTGTTGTGCAGTAACTGTTACATGTACTAAAAAGACATGAGCTTGTTAAGCCATCAGCGTCGCGGCAGCTCACCTTGCATCGTTCTCGAAGAGGCATGCACCAGCTGGCTGTTTTGCTTGCGGACGCGGCGAGTGATCGTGCAAGCGTACAAAGTCGTACCCCAAATGCCTACGCTCGAAGATATTAGTTCAGCTTTTCAGGGAGCTTAGCTATGTATTTCCAAGCGGAAAATGCAGAAGAAACCCAATGCGCACGCAGCGCATTGTTTCGTTTGCGGCCACGACGATAGAGTTTGTTTACATTTACGCTGGCTGTCTCAGCATTCGATTTTGCGATCTTCGGGCAGCTTCGGGTTGTCTCGAGTTCACCACACACGTGACCATGACGCTGTTTCCTGTCCAGACGGGAACTAGCTGGCTGACCCTTGGGCTAGCTCTGGCTGCCAGAGAGCTGCCAGAGGCCTGAAAAAGAGCCCCGCTGTATGCAGCACTTGTAGAGCAGTGTTTCTCTGCCATGAATTTCTGGAAACCCTTGTGGAATAGATGAGGGACCCCTTGCAGTGATAGAAAGGAAGGTGGGAAAAGGGGTTATACAACACAGCGTTCAGGTCTTCCTTGACCCCCCCCCCCCCCCCCTCGAGTTGTGCTGAACTCCACTTGAGAGCCACTGCTGTAGAGGGCGGATTTCAGCATTGCTTGCATCTCTCGATAGCTGTCCGCTGTTACTGAGCAACTTTTGTAGGCACTGAAATGAGGTGAATGTCTATGAGATGGGCTGAACTATGTCCTGTAATCTTCATAGTCATATTGTGGTGCCTCTCATCAAATTCAAGGCAGACATAGTGCTGCAGTGGTTCAATAGACCTTTTTTATAGCCTACGAGTGCGCTTCCTTGCAGTGTGTTTTTGCCCAATAATGTTATTGGTGGCACCGGTTGCGCTTCAAGTGGAGACGAAGTCGTGGTTTCACGTGCTTGGGCATGTTCTTGATGTCTAGGATGCCAGTCGTAGCGCAAGCGGACTGCCTTTCAACATGCTGTTAACAGTAAATGACTAGCAGACATCAGCTGGGCAACCTGCATAGCAGGACAGCTAGCTCTACGATTATGAAAGAGGTCCATTATTTGTCTATTTCTTTTTCATTGTTAGCCAATTGGCAGGTCGTGAGAAGCAGCTCACGAGAAAGGAATACGTAGGGTGAAAGGAAACATTACGTTATGTTGTTTCCACACTGTCTTTGCTTTGCCTACTTGTGACAGGGTCGCTTTGTGTGTGACGTTGTATAATATTATTTTGCAGTTTTCGGAGCACCAGGACCAGGTGGACTCGATGCAGACCAAGAATGACGAACTGCGCAATCGCGTCGAAGAGCTTGAATACGAGCTGAGCAAAGTGCGCGCGCGCGAGGAGAAACTCGACTGTCACCTGGCCGACTGCCTGCAGCGCATCAAGAGCTTCCAGGTCAGTGGGCTCATCACTGGGATTACCTAGTCAATGGTGCCGTTTGTTTTTAACTTGGGAAATTAAAGAGAAATTTGCCCTTCAGAACTCTTAGAACTTGTCTCTGTTGATGGCTGACAGATTCCTTTGTGGTACGTGAACTTGATTTCAGAGGCCTTTGGGAATTTACTAAACTGAATGTGTCCAGTTCTAACTCCTTCTAGTATATTCAGCTGAGCCATTCGAGAACGTTTGGGTGTTTGCAAACATTAACTTCGAGGTATGAAAAAGATGTCTAGCGGATGTGTAATTAAAGGCTCATTATTTCTCTCTACACGAAGGAAAGCTGGTGTCTTTAGTAAAAAGTGGCAATTAATGAAGCACGTTAAGGCGTGTTTATTGCTGTGGAAACCTCCCATAGATATTCACACTTCACGGCCACATCTTTCTTGCTTGCTATCCGAACAAGCATGCTTGCAACCAACAGTGACGAACACTGAGGGCTCTATAGGGATTTCTGAGCACACTTAACAAAAAATGATATGTTGTAGTAATACGTATCCCAAAGGATTACGGCCACTAGCGTGGGTTCGGTCTCAGCAAGCCACAGGTCTCAGCAAACCGCAGTTCACTGTCGCCATGGCAAGAACAGGGCACTGCTCAAGGTCGCAACACTTTGTTGCTTGCGGCAACTCTAAAAACATAGTACAGAACCCGTTGCAAAGGCGCGGCGAGAAAGAAAATGGGCTTATCCACGGCACGAGCGAAAAGTACTACACAGGGTGGTGCGAGCACGTCTTCGTGGTAAAAGTAATTCACGGAGACACCGGGACAAATGCCTGGTTGCTCGAGCGAGAGCAAAGGCGCTCGTATTGGCTTCGGAGAGATGCGGGCCGGCGTCGCCTGGCCACGCACTAGGACACTGCACCACTCTTCAGCCTAGAGTTCGGAAGGGGGGCGACACAGGGTAAGCGCTCGCCGCGGGTGCAAGGCGTTCTTGGCGAAGTCCAAACGAGGCTCAAACAAAGCGAGCCAAAAGAAGGAAAAGAAAAATGTGCTTACCCCCATGTCGTCCCCGGAGAGGTCTCTCTCACTCACTCCCGACGCGCGTGCGCAATACATACGGAGAGACTCTGCGCACGGGGCCACAGTCGACATCCGCTACACGGTGAGAGGGGTTAAATGTCCCTCTTGCTCTCTCAGCGCGGCAGACAGCGGAGCAGGTGAGTCATGTCGGGACATGAGAACGGCAGAAAAGGGGGCAAGGCATGCGCAAAGGCGGCGGGCTTGCCTCGATTCCCACAATGTAGAGCTGCTGACATTTTTGTGGACGGCGTGAATAGCCAAATGATTGAAGAAGCAGCGTGAATAGTTAAATGATCTGGGGATGGCGAAAAAAACCTTCATGGAAACAGCCACAAACCACCCCTCGTGCTAGGCTTGAAAAACGCATTGGAGAGTGAGAATCGTCCTGTGTTTGAAAATAGGACACCTGAGAAAACAGCAACTTTGTGCTGCGCTTGCCTGTAGCCTTTGCGTGGCTCAGATGGCTGTAATATTTGACTGAGCAGTTCGTAGCTGCATCTGCTTTCCGCATGATGTGTTTTTTTAACGAGCCCGACGGGGGCTTCATGACCCTTTTATAGTACGGAATGACTTACTACATATGATCATATTGCTAGTCTGAGCACAGCCAGTTCTTTCATTATCTGGAATTTTGCACTTTTTCTCTTTGTCGTTTGGACTGCAGTCATGCCGAGGCCACCTTCGTCGGTTGCTGTTTTGTTTCATCCAGTTGCCTGCCTACCTTTGATAGCCATACAGCTGCTATTAGTAAGGTGAAATAAGGGATACCGGCTTTCTGAATGGGCTTGAAGACCAATTATTTGTGCAATTAGTATGCACTGCTGGTTTGTGTGGTTAGTATTTCTGCGGGAAGGGCACTTGGGGTGAGACTCTGGTACGGAATGTTGTATACGTTGTATGAGAGAAGGCAACATCACGAGAGAACGAGAGGAAGCACCCAGCCAAGAGGTAAGCTGAAGAAATAAAAAAATGTGTTTAGCTCATTATGAAGTAAAATACGTATCTGGAGTTTAACGTCCTAAAATCAAGCTGTGATTATGAGAGAGCCCGTATTGCAAGGCTCCGGAAATTTGGACCACTTGGTGTTCTTAAACATGCACTGACATCGCACAGTCATATAGAATTATTATAGCTGGACATCAGTATTTGCAGGCATTGTGTTTCAGAGCTTGAAATTGAAGAGCACAATGACCTTAACAAATTATTTGTGTCTTGATTGGGTGCGAGGTGGTGTCCTAATTTCACGAGACATTCTGTGGAGTGAAGGGCTGGTTGCCGTTTTTGCTAATTATTGGTGCGGTATTGGGCCAAGCTAGGCACAAAGCAGGCTAATTTGGTAAGCTGGATGAAACAGTTATGTTTTGATCTAATTCAAGTTGTCCAGAGACCGTTCTATCAGACAAAATGGAATCTAAATCTGTTCTGTGCATGTTCTTGGGCTTGCCGATGACAAAGTGATCCACTGCACTGCCTTTTCCACTTGCTATTCTCGCATCTGCCCGCCAAATGGGCCCCAACCAATTACACGCGATAGAACCTTCTGTCCCAGAACAGCTGCAGGATTGCGCCCTGATTCTCCTGGTGTGAGACGTGACTGCATGTTTGTGCGTGTGCAGGTGGATGGCTGTGACACCGTGCCCACGGCTGGCTCTAGTGGTGGTTCAGGTGGTGGAGGAATGTCCAACCTGCGCCTGGAGGACCTGCAGAGCCAGCTGGAGGAGCAGCGGGAGCTGGCATCGGCACGTCTGCTCGAACTGGAGCAGCTGCAGCACGACCACAAGGTGCGTTTTCACGGTGGCTCATTGCCAAAAGGTTTGACCGAGGAGTTCTCTCGTATTCGAGAGTAACCGGCCGCGTTGCGTAGGAGGCCCTCAAAACGGTAGAGCGGCTGCGGCTAGAGCTGCGGTCACTGCCCGAGAGCCTGGTGGTGAGCACGGCCGAGTACAAGTGCCTACAGAGCCAGTTTTCGGTGCTGTACAATGAGAGCATGCAGCTGAAGACGCAACTAGACGAGTGTCGGAACACCATGACAACCAGCAAGAACTATTACACGCGCCAGATTGAGCAGATGGAGAGCGACGAGCTGGCTGCCCAGAAAAAGCTTCGCTCCGACGTCATCCGTCTCGAGGACAACATTGCGCAGGTAGTCTTGGACCACTACTCGTAGTCAACGTTGATGGTGTTGTGCGACCTAGTATAGTGCTACATAACCGTCGCGCATGCAGATTCGCCGAGAGTACGAGAATCTACGCATCGAGTTTGAATCATCGTCGGTGTCCAGCGAGCAGGCTCAGCCAATCAACCGGGAGATGCGGCACATTATAACGAGCCTGCAGAGCCACAACAGGCAGCTCAAGAGTGAGGTTTCCCGCAACAAACGCAAGCTGCGCGAGGCCCAATCAGAGGTGCAGAAGGTGAGCTCCCTCGCTGCGCTTGCCTGCAGTAGTTTCTTTATGATTGTTTGAAAGAGAGTGCTATACGTAGACGCGGACAGGATAGATAGGAACATGTGAATCACCAACCTGCCCAATCAACCTTATTGACAAGTTTCTTTGTGTAGTTTTTTTTATGCTCGTGTGTGCGATCACCTTTACGTGCCATATTTTTCCACTTGCGTATGCAAAAGCTGTGTCCACAGTGCAGGTCTTCATGTGCTATTCGCTATCATGTCAACTGTTCTGGGTTTGTGCATGTGCATCTGTATGTGGATGGCTCTTTCTTGGTCCCCTATCCCACAACGTACACTGCTGTGCTTAATGACTTGTCCTGCCCCTCAAGGTGTGACATGGAGGATACTCATTACTGATGTCATTACGAGTGTTTCCGATCGTGACCATTTCAGTTTGGAACTTTGGCGCCTGTTTTAACCGGCATGGTATTCAACGACAGGCCATTTTTTTTGTTGACTGGACCTTGTGTAGCCTAGAAAAGGGAGCAAATTAAACTATAAAAGGAAAGAGGACGAGGATCCAAAACATCCAGTGATGCGGCTACTACTTTTTTTATTATTATGGACACCTCTTCAATGGAGACAGCGCATTGTGGCCGTGAACAATCTCATAGTGCACAGTTTGTAGTGGTGTTCTAGCTAGCAGGAGAATTTTCAAATGCTTTTCAATTGCAGTGCCTGCTCCATGTACTGCTGAAGTCGCATTGGATGTGAAGGCAAATGAAATTTGGCGCTTTGTTAGCAAACTGCTACCACTATGCATGATGACTAGGCACATGTGCTGCTTGGAAGCTTAGCAGTTGTTGTGGGAGCTGCATGACGTGCGGCTTATCACGTCAGCATGCGGTTCAAATCCAGCTAGTGAAGGTGTTATTGGTTTGTTAAATACACCACCTTGTTTAATTGCGTAAAGCCTGCACTCTTATTTTTGGTTTAGCATGGGTTTCAGATAAGGCTGGCTCAGACTGCTGTGCTGAGTAATGCTGCTAGTGCCGTTTGACAGTGAACGCTGTTACCCTGCCATCACGGTTGCATCTAGTGCCCTTGTCATTTGACGAGCTCACCTCATTAAGGCTCTCCCAGAGATGTCACCAAGTATTGCCCAAGATTTCGATCACCCTGAAGCTCATGTTGGCAGCCTCAACTGAAGCCATGTGCCATGCGTTCAAAATCTATGAGCAGTGCACACTTCTTGGGGCCGAACAAGTGCACCTCAGTAGGGCTATTACCTTTAAAACAAGCAGTCTGTGCCATGCGATCTGGCTCGATACGGTGACAATGATGATGTGATAGTTGGCAAGACAGTGATCAGTTAACTAGCGCCACCTAGTAGCAGGCTGTGGAAATTAACTGTCACCTGAGCACGAGTGTGGCACCTAGTCAAACACATTTTAGAGCTCCAAGGTGCGCCAGCCTTAGATAAGTAATACAGCATGTGCTCGAAACTGTGCAGCTGTCTACTACTTCGCTGATGAAAACTAGCAAGGCCTTCTGATAATTTACTGTCAAATACCTTTATCAGAATCATTAGAGTGAAATGAAAACACATAGCCATGGTTCGCTTACGCGATACAACGACCATTTCCAGAGGAACCTATGCTATGTTTTGTCAAGTTGTGTATCTGATGAGCAGTTCTTCCCACTCTTTTGCCAGCAGATCTGATTTGTCCCTTCTTAGATGTCTTTCTTATTGCCATTTGCATTTCTCTTGTAACATGACAGTTGCGAGCAGTGTAAGTATAGCTGCGTTTAGCGGAGTAAGTATACATCGGCTAATGTTATTTTCATTTTAGTAGTACTATATTACTAATTTTGTGTTGTTTGGGGTTTCTCTGTGTTTTTCTTTTTCTTCTTTTATATACACAAAAATGAATACTAACCAACTTGCTTAACCTTCCACGCTGCTCTCTTTTTGTCTTTTTCTTCCTGCTCTATTGGTGTGTCACGTCTTATTGTGTACATGTAATTAACCTTCTAACATGGATAAGCATGTAGTTGCTTGTTGTGCTCCCTTTTCCTGCTCTTCTTGTTTGTGCCTTGTTTCTCTTGTGTGCACACCTCAGCGAAAAAAAAAAATTGCTGCATCCTGAGAGTTGAACACTGTTACAAACTTTTGTGGTACTTAGTTGCGTTTTCTCCCTCTGTCAGTGTTTGATGTCTTGTGCAATGCACACTTGCTGTGCTGAGTGTTTCTTTTGCCGCAGTGCCTGCGATACGTAGCATGGTAATTGTTGCACACGGATAACGTGTGTTTGGTTAGCATACTTCGGAATGAATGTTGAAAGAGAAGCAATATATCAAGAAACACTTCTATACACTCGAAGTGGCTGTAACTAGGAGCATGTTTAAAGGGGTTTACAGCAACTTTTGCTGTTATGCCTTTGTTGATCACATAAGTATGTTCTGTCTTTCTTTTTCTTCTTTTAAGTAATCAGATGACTTGTCTTGAATATGTAAATATACAGGTGTATGTAGTATGTTAAAGGATAGATGTGCTTACGAGCAGTGCCACATAGTGTGTCAGTTTCTTCATGTGTGATGGGCGTTGTGTTTACAAATTGGGCATGCTACACCTCAAAGAACTCCTGCTGGCCGGAGGGAAATGACACTCTGTACTTGCGTTTTTTTTTTTCTTCTCGTCTTCTTGCAGCTGAGGCAGATGCTGGAGATGTCTAATGTGGCTGTGACCTCCGCCTCTGCTCCTCCATCAGCACCGTCGTCATCGGGCGAGGGCGGCTCCACACGTAGCGATGACGCACCCACGACGCCAATGTCGTCGGGTGCCAGCACGAGCACGGTGGGGTTGGGAGGCAGCGCTAGCAGCTCGGGAGGCGGTGGTGGACGCGGCGGGGAGGACACGCCTGTGTCGCGCCACGAGGAAGACTGCAGGGTTGAGGAAGAGCCGATCCCAGAGCGGGAGAAAGGCAAGAGCGACGCAGACATCATACGCGACCTCAAGGCGCAGCTCAAGTGCGTTCCCCCCGTCCCCACTCTCTCTTTTTTTTTTTATTCGTTGTCATGTGCTTCCTTTGGGGGACTTATTAGTTCATAAGAAAAACCAGTTGACATTTCTTTTTTGTTCATGAGTGTAAAGAATACTTGCATGGATTGCCTTGTGCAAGGCACCTGTCAACCATGCGCGATTTGAAGGCCCCAGTGAGCATTGGGAGCATTCTTATTGTGTGCACCACTAACGTAGTATGGACTGGTGTTGTTGAGGTAATGTCATACCGTGTCGCACAGTTTCCCGGCATTAACCTCTCATAGTTGACGATCGATGTGACATTCCCCTTTCGTCATTGATCATTGAAAATCGTTGATAGCTGGAGCTAGTCGTATTTTGCTGGAAGTTACTTGCAAGCTAGGCTAGCCAATGGAACTTTTTGCTGTACTGTTGTAATCAAATCAAAGATGAGGCACGCGTATACAGCCTGCAGAAGTTGTGTCCACATTCTGCTCTTAAAAAGTAAGGCATGCACACTTACTTAGTGCCATGGTGAAAGACCACATGCAAGCAGCTTTTCCATTAGCTGAATACTAGCAGCATGACACTGCGGTGCACAGTGTTGAGTGCAGGTCCTTCAAAGATTAAGCAGTTGCAGAACACCTGCCTTCACTAGTCTGTCAACAGCTTTTTGTGCAAAAGACAGAAGTGGCTGCTGCCAAATCGCTGTAGGAATAGTGAAACAAGCTTCTCAAGGCTGCTTTATGTATTTCGGTCCCCATGATGGGTACTAGGAAAAGCAGCAAATTGGAAGTACAAGAGCACATACATTGCTACCACCGTAGCCAACAGCTCCTTTTGGAGAATGAGCAAGTATTTCTGCTGTGCTTGTCAGACAGCAGCCATTATTGCTTCCATCTGCGACAACGTGGATCAAAAGGAGGCAATTCCTCTACAGTGAAAAGATGGCACCATCTTTCGCCATGCCGCTCGTGTCATCCTAGTCTTAATGGTTAGAGCCATCTTTTCATTGCAGAGTCATCGTAAGCTGCCATTTTGTAAAGATGAAGAATCAGCACTGTGAAGTACGTGAATACCTGTGCTGCGGGAGTTAGATAAAACGCATTAAAACTCGACAGCATCATTCACTTCCTCTGAATGAGGGGGAGGGGGGCAGATGGTTCAAAAGTGACTACCTATCTGACCAGTTCACTTTTGACGGCAAGAAGTTTGTAATAGAGGCCATTCACGCATGCCCTGGTGGTGCAAATGTGAATGAGGGTTCACTGTAGCGTTGCCTCTCTGAAGCGCTCCTGCAGAGTCTTGCAGAGTTCTAATGTAACTGTAGAAGTCATTTTCTTTTCTGTGTAAGAACTACTGCAAACATTGTGTTGATGTAAGGTCCCAGCCATGCTCGGGTCTAAACATGTGCCTGAGATGTGGAGGTGTGTGCTCTTGCAGGAAGTCGCAAGAGGCCCAACGGGAACTAAAGCTTCTACTGGACATGTACAAGGGGGCACCAAAGGAGCAAAGGGACAAAGTTCAGGTGAGCAGATTGAAGCACATGTCATTGTGTTGGTTTGTACGAAAACTGCACTGCCCAGTAAGGACTGTGGGAAGTGGCAGTACCCATCCCCTGTTCTTTGTTGTAGTATGTGCGTCATGTGTGCTGTCTTTGTATTGAAATGTGGTTTCTGTGTACTGGATAGGTCAGCAAGGTTGGACGCAATACTACGCGTTGTTTCCACTCCACGCGGGCCTTGCTCAGAAACACTTGTAAAAGCAGTGTGGGTGTGGTCATGCACCGTAGCTCTCTCGCATCGAGATTTTATCCTCACTGTCACTTTATGCAGCATTTCCTTCTCTGCTTTTCACAAGTCTTCAACAAGGATAGCCTGCATGCATGCCATGTCTTAAAAATGCACATTGCCGGTTCGTCTCTACTATGATCACATTGAGCGATGGCAGGTTTGAAAAGGTTTAACGCAGGATGGTTTTCCGTGCGTCACACGCGAATTACTTTTTCCATATCCTGAGAGCATTCTCTGCATTGATGATCTTGATATGTGGGGTTTAACGTCCCAAAACCACCATATGATTATGAGAGACGCCGTTGTGGAGGGCTCCGGAAATTTAGACCACCTGGGGTTCTTTAACGTGCACCCAAATCAGAGCACACGGGCCTACAACATTTCCGCCTCCATCGAAAATGCAGCCGCCGCAGCCGGGATTTGAACCCTGCATTGATGATCTTAATTAAGCCTTTGATGCAGACGAGTTGTGTGACTTTGGCGGTGTAAAAAAAGTCGCAGCTTTGCGGCAAAGACGAAGCAATGAACGTAATAGCAACAAATTGGAAGGTCACGCGCAGAATGGCAAGCAGATCCAAACGTGCCCTGTGTTTCAAATGCACAAATGACAATGAGGCACGAAGCGTACTCACAGGTACAGATGAACGCGACTAAGCGTCTCAGTTGTTACTTCACTGTGTCTGAAAAGCGCGCCCTTTCCACAAACGGAGGCTGTGCAACGATTGCAGTGACCTTTATACACCCGGTAACTACAACAAAACCATTCTGGCGAAGCCCCCCAGGCTGGCCGAAACGTACCATCCTCCCCACTGCAAGATAAGGGCACGCGATTGAGCGTACACCCCCTTATTCTCTATGCGGGCCAAAGTATGTGTGAGAGATGAGAGCCACTGCTGAGGTCCCTATATATATAAAGGTAGCGACAACTACACGCGCGCCCTCTGGAGGGGTCCAAGGAGCAGCGCTAGCAGACGACGCTCCGCTCGCTCGCGTGCATTTTGCGGACGGCTGAAACCGCTCTCAGTGCGCGTTTGAACCGGTTAATTATTGCCCTTTGTGGCGTAAGCTGCCCAGGAAACTTCAAGCAGTATGGACGACTAACGATCCCGGAGCGCGTGAAGCTTTGCAATAAAACGTTCGTACTTTCGAAGCATCTCATTCTATTGAACGATGTTTCACAGCGGTAGTCATATGGCGCTTTTTTACGGTCGTTTGCACGATCCTAAATTCAGCTTACATTGAAGTAGAGACGATATTTAGGTCAACTGAAAGTGCTTGTTTTATAGTTCAAAAATATCGGGGGTTGTGAGCTTACCGAAACTTTCGGAAACATCATTGCGCACTGATTGCTTCTAGTGGTGCGCAGCGAGTTACGTGCGCTCTTATCGCGTTTTTCAGTGCTCGGCAGTATTCCCGCGGTCTTTTAACGCTAACAGAATTATTTGTATATGCAATACTCTAAGAGCTTTATTTCGGATAAAGGATTTCGCTGCATCTGAGAATTATCAGTAATTGTCAGATTACTATAAAAAAAAATATTTCTGCTACGCCCCTGACCAGATTACCTTCTAAGATCGGGGAAATAGAGAATGCTTACTAGTGTCTACGAAGTGCCGCATTTAATTTCTTTTTTTAAAAAATTACATTTATTCTAAGCTCTCCCCTTTCTACTATCCGCACCAGCTCCACTCCCCATGTACATAACATTTGTAAGCCCCGCAGATATGAGGTTATGTTTACAATATTATCCACTGCAGTTACAAATAAATTTGTGATGTATCTGCACCTGTAGGATTTGAAACCATAGCCATAAAAGCGGAGTGAGGTGGTTTGTGTGCACATGCCAGATAATAAAGGAACGTGTATATGAAAATATACTTTTATTGCAGGAATTCAGAACACACTTTTTATTTGAAAGACTGTCAAAATGACTGTTACAGAAGCCCGCAGAAAGAGCAAATAGTCATGTTGACTAGAGTAGATCACAGCATTAATATAATGCACAACACTAAGTATCTCCCTTAATAAAAACATTCATCATGAGGAGCGTGGATTTAATACTAACAACAAATCTTTATCTCTTTACACAACCACAAAAAATATTGCACTGCAATTAACTCACAGAAAAGCAAAATAAAACTACAAAGAACAAGAAGTACTACATCCAAAGTGAGACCAGAGGTCTAAAGAAAAGTAACAGTAGCAACTATAATATTCAATGCGCAGGACAAATCTACGGTTGCGGTAACCGTAGGCACAGCAGCCCGGCATGCTAGCGTGTCATGCTGCAAACGTTGAATAAAAACACGTAATTCCCGCGTCCACTCAAGGGAAAGGTAAATAAGCACTTCTACGTTGCAAAAACAATGCATCAGAGGCGCAAGAAATGTTTTTTACTTACCGAAACGTCCAATTCCATGCTCGGAAATGCAAACAACCACGCGATCCGCATGCACAGCGAACGACTGCTGGACCCTTAGGGCGGTGCGCGAAGGAGAAAAGGTCACGTGTCGCCAACCGGCCAATCGCGCGGCGAGGCGGCTGGATCAAGACCTTTCGCTACTTTTCGTAGATAGAGGGACTTTAGCCACTGCGCACCCACTGCACCATCTTGCTGGTAATGCTGACAACGCAATAGTTCACCCCCGAGATGCCTGCCAACAGCGGTAAGTCGTAGATATAAATAGCTTGCCGTTTGAACCTTGAAGGAAGTACCCCTCGGCGGCTCAGTGGTTAACGCCTCACAATCATGACGCGGAGGTCCCATGTTCGATTCCGTGTGCTGGGGTCTTTTTTTTTTCTGGATATTTTTCTTTCTTGTGTTTTCAGATATATAGATAGATATACATATACGGTGCATGAAATCGACGCCGACACTCTCTGCAAAATCCAGGTGAGAGTGTCCATATAATTGCTATCGCAATAAAAGCAATGTGCCTTTATCGATGCTGAAACGCTGAGCGTTGTGATGAGCCGAGATGAGGGTTTTGTTTTTCATTGTCTAAGTGTTTTCTTGCTGTGACGATTGTGCATTCTTTCGTCATTCATTTGGTGCGGATGGTGACCCCTTATTTTCTGGAAATGAACGTGCAGCTCATGGCGGCCGAGAAGAAAGCGCGGGCCGAGGCCGAGGAGCACCGGCAGCAGCTGAAAAAGCTGGTGGAGCACGAGCGCAAGGAGCGCCGGAAGCTGGCCGACGAGGACGCCATGAAGAAGATCCGGGCCCTGGAGGAGACGGTGAACAACCTGCACAAGAGCCTAGCCGCCCAGAAGCAGGAGGAGGAGGCCCTGCTGAGCGAGATGGAAGTGACGGGCCAAGCGTTCGAGGACATGCAGGAACAGAACCTGCGGCTGTTGCAGCAGCTGCGCGAGAAGGACGATGCCAACTTCAAGCTCATGTCAGAGCGCATCAAGTCCACCCAGGTGCACAAGCTGCTGCAGGACGAGAAGGTGGCGCTCATGGAGCAGGCTGCGCGCCTCCAAGACCAGGTCAGTGACTCCTGTACTCAGCTCGATGCCTCATAGGTCGCGGGATCGAATTCTGGTCGTGACCGCCACGTTTACAACCAAGGCGGGCCGCCATATTCTGCGTGAGCTCGGCTTCTTCTCCTCGAGGGCCAGGGACCCCCCAGAGTTGACTCTAATTCCCCGTGAAATCCGCGACCTTATTACGATCGCTCCCATACCACGAAATGTACACCCCGAATACAACAGAGGCAGGCGCCTTGCGCGGGCGACCGCCATTCTCAAGCGCATAGACATGGAAGCGGACAACGTCTCGTTCGTGGACGCCGCTGCCTATCGCAACAACCAAGCCTTCGCTGCGGTCGCGGTATCATCCGCGCAGCAGACTCTTACCTCAGCCACAATCCTCGCCCGAAACCCCGAAGTAGCGGAGCAAGTAGCTATAGCTATAGCTATGCTCGACAGCAAACGGGAATTCATCTACAGCGACTCCAGGCCGGCCATCAAAGCCTTCGAACGCGGAGTCATCTCCGACCAGGTGTTACGTATCTTGCGCAATGCGGACCCGAGTGCCCTGAAGCACCACACTGTCATCTGGTTCCCCGCCCATCTCGGCCAGGTGCCGGGTGCCCTACCCAACCTCAACGAGATCGCCCATGATGCAGCGCGCGCACTTACCGACCGCACTGCCACAGGGCAACCTCATCTTGCTGGGTTGGATACCAATCGGGATGCACCAATTACGTACAATGAAATTACAAAGCACTTTTACTTGGAACGCCGCATTTTTCCACCCCCACATCCGAAACTTAACCGACCGCAGGCATTAACCCTACGCCTATTACAGACACACACGTACCCAAACCTTGCCACGCTTCACGTTTATTATCCCGATGCATACCCCAGCGACACATGCCCATCATGTGGACACACAGCGACACTCGAACATATGCTCTGGGAGTGTAGAACAACTCCTCCCGACTCTACCTCAAGCAAGTGGGAGAGGTCCCTCAGGAGCTCACTTCTCGCCTACCAGCGATGGGCCGTCCAGCAGGCCCACGAAGCGGCCGCCAGGTACTCCCTGTCGGTCCCTACGTGGGAGACGCCCGCTACGCGCTAAGCGCGTCCTGCAGGACCGAAATAAAGTTTTTCCATTCCATTCCATTCCGCCACGTTTTCAATGAAGGTGAAAATGGTTGAGGCCCATGTGCTTAGATTTAGGTGCATGTGAAGGAACCCCAGGTAGTTGAAGTTCAGTCTGGAGACCCCCACTACAAAACTTAATCTGGCATCCCTCATGATAATATCGCAGTTTTGGGGCAGTGAACCCTAACAATTATTATATGAACTGTTTCATGCATCAGATGCAACAATGTGGAGGCTATGCAAGAAGTTCAATCGGCAAAATTTGTATACCTGCGTTTCATACATCAGGTGCAATGATGTGGAGGCTAGCAAGATTCTTGCACTATGTGTGCTCACTCATTGAAATAGTGCCATGATTTTACCACCTGTAATATGATTTATTTTTGGCTTTAGGCTGAGTAGCTAATGAAGATGCTTTGTGCGTCAGATGTAAGCGAACCCCTTCATATGGTTGTCGATAAGCTGTTCTGGATTGTTTGGTGTCACATTGTGTTTCATTCGCAGCCTGTTGTGTCACATCACGTGTGGGCTCACGTTCGACTCGCACAAGCGTTTATGAAGACTAAAGCCTAGCACGAGACGTGTACTTGTGCATCTTGCTGGCTGAACGGCATGCTTGCGTAGCTTTTGCAGTATTGTGCCTCGTGTATAGCATAATGGGCTATTGGTCTAAAGTTGAACGTCGGGCTAGTTGGTGCAGCATAATTTCAGGGTTTCGCAGTGCATGGAATGAAGACGAGAACGTGTCTCCTTTCTGCTCTTTCTCGTTCCATGTGCCGTGAAACACTGAAACTATATAAGTCTGTGCGTCTCAAGCTTGGATTTCGTCGTTGGCTCTGGCTGCGCGCTACCGAAACTGCGCGCTACCATGAGATGCTATGCTAAATTAACCATGTAAATGATGGGGTTCATTTATTGGTAATGCACGAAGCATCTTTATTTAATACTGAGTCCAAAATGGGAAAAAAATGTCACATTACACGTAGTAAAATTATTCAACTGTTTCTTGACTCCAGGTGCATCTACTACAAGACGTCTAGCTAACTTCTATTTTGCGTGAACCTCTATGTATGAAACGCTGTATAGGGACTCACTATTTCACGAAGTTGTGTTAAGGTTAGACAGGCAGCAGAACGTAGAAAGAGTGCAAAGCTTTCTGTGAAAAATTATGTATGCACTTTTACCTGTCCATGTAAACTGAACGCCATTTATCTATACATGTCAATATTTTCTGGATGCTAGTTATGAGCAGTAAGTTTCGTACATATAATAATAAACTGTGCACTTGCCTTTGTTGATGCTTTTGCAGAACTCAACCTGTGTAGTTCTTTTTTTCTGTTGCATTACTTTTTTGTTATGAGACGTGTGTAATGAGACTTTCCCCGTGTAGTTATCTACCCTGTGCCAGTTTATTCCATTTTATCCCGGCAAGCTTCCTAATTTCATCACTCCATCTGACCTGCCTTCTTCGACAGTGTTTCCCCTCCCTGGGTGCCCAATCTTTGTTGCTCTTAGTGTCCAGCTGTTGTCTGTTCGAAGCATTACGGGGCCAGCCCAGGTACATTTCTCTCGCTTGATGTCACCTGTGGGATATCCGCAACCCCTGTTTGTCACCCATTTTGCCATCTACCTCGAGGGTCTACGACGAGGTTGTGGTAATAATAGAACTGGTCCCAGAGGTTTACATTTGGTGTGACCCGCGCTACGTGGAAGCGCTATTTCCTGCATCCGTGGCAGTGAAAAGTGACAAAAAACTGAGTGCGCGCGCTTGCTTCTCATGCAACCAACAGGTGGAAGCCCAGAACCAGGTGGTGCGCAAACTTGAAGAGAAAGAGCGTCTGCTGCAAAACAGCCTGGCAACCGTCGAGAAGGAGCTCAGCCTGAGGCAACAAGCCGCAGAGGTGCACCGTCGCAAAGCTGTCGAGTCAGCCCAGTCGGCAGCCGACCTCAAGCTGCATTTGGAGAAATACCTGGCACAGCTCAGGGATGCGCAGGTGAGCAACTTGCCTGCCTATGCTCATGCAAGGGTGTGCGTTTTTATCTTGCTTCTATTTCGTGCCAGACAGCACAAACGCTGAATGGCTGCAACGACAGAGAGGTCGGCATGTTGCGTAATGCTTGACTGGTGGCTTCGTATTTTAAAGTTAAGGTGTGCAGCTGGTACTTACAGTTGTGTTATGGTGGAGCTATGTTTGAGTTCAGCAGTCAAGGATCAATTTGTGGCAAGGTCATGCAGGGATTTTATCCTACTTGACTTTTGTTCAGTAGCACTGATTGGTTGAGCTGATATGGATTCATATTTATAATAATCAAAATGGCATAATGAAATACAATAAATTTTTATAGGATCAAACCAATGAAACACAATGCGGTTGTTTTTTATTTCTTCCTCCGTGATTTTGGCACATTTCATGGTACCATTATGTAATTTTGTTGCGCACAATAATCTGTATACTTCAGGCATATATTGCTTGCTCTTTAAAAAGCCTGTCACGCTTGTGCAGCTATTCTCACTATCGGCAAATGAGGGGCGCTACATTATGTGCACTCTAAATCCTTAACTTGAACACGCTGCTGTAAAAGACAATGCATTGTTCATGCACCGGTGTCCGTTGCAGAGCATAGTGACGGATCGCACTGCAGTTCTGTCACAAGAGACATTCAAGACCAAGAGGCTACAAGAGGAGATCTTATCACTACGCCGTAAGGTTGAACGTGCAAAAAAATTTGAGCTGGCCACTAACACTGACGAGGTCCTCATGGAGGAGATCAAGGAGTACAAGGTGTGTACATGGTGTCTTATCGTTTTTCTTTTTTGTGCTCTTGTTACCGATATTTGGCAAAAACTAGAGCTTTAATTTTGTAGAAAATGTACGTACTTCTGAACTGCCTTAGATGTGTGCTCACTTGTCTGTGTAATAGTAGTAGCAGCAGTTGTACAATGTCCGATTTCACGGATGCCCCAAATCCCAGACATGCCTAATTTCCCGGACTCATCTGCGGCACCGTCAAGTTCACAATAAAGTCAATATATTGAAAAGTCTGAAATTCTAGACGCTTATACCTTTCGTCATTAGATTTTTCTAACTTGTTATCACTACCCGCAGACTTCAAGTCAATACCATAGCTGCCGCCATTTGGGTTGTTTTCGGACCCTCGAACTTATTGTGCCATGGCTGTCGTACGCTCGAAACCGAAAATGCCGCAATCCAGCGCACGCCAGTTCGTTACCAGTCGTAGCTTAGGCCTCATGGCATTGTGCAGCCGTTGCTTCGACAGCGGGAAAAGCTACGCTGTTGACCTATGGTCTGCTGTCTGCATGCTTGTAGACTCGGGGAAGGTGGTTATGCAACAGACCCTCTAGAACTGTTTTCGCCACCTGAGCTTCATTCTGGACGCTGAGATGGCCGTCTAGCCCGGAGTGGACAGCATGTGCGACAAACTTCCACCCGTGGTAGACATTGCCTTCGACGATGTACACATTGCCGGTGTTTCAATTCCAGCCGGGATAACTTTTGAGGGGTTCGCCGACAAAGATCTTGAGCTGTGTGCGGATTGGCCGATGACGAAATCCTTCAATTTACAGAAGATTCGGACAAGTTTGGCGCCATAGTCGAAGAGGCAGCGTCTACATAGCCCAAGAGCTTGGAACTGACGCAAGAACTGACTGTCACTGGTGTACAGTGACACATGACATTAACTGAAATTGAAGCAGACATCATCACGGGCAAGTGGAACGTTGTGCAAACGAAAATAAGCTACTTTTTTTTTTGCACCTATGTGTTTACAAATGCGGTTGTGTCGGCTCCACCAGACTTTTTTCTTTACCTTTCTTTCTTGCAGATCTTTTCAAAGCCACCTAAACGATGCATGTGCTGAATTGCAATGAGAACCCTGTACTCCCGACGCGACCCTCTCAATCAGCGAAAAATACTTATTAAAAAGTGTGTTTGCATTCGTTTTTCCGAACTGGACAATTTTTCTGACATTTTCGCGATCGCTTGAGGGTACAGGAAATCGGGCATTGACTTTGATACTTGTTGGAAAACAGACTTCGTTAGGCAAAAGTTGCTGCATAACAACGCTACATGAAAGAGCTACTGTTTGGAAGAGTGAAGGTCTTACATTTTCTTGGTGCTGCCTTTATGCAGACATCTTTAACTTTGAAAAGGGAAACAGGCCTGTGAGGTGAACATCTTTTTGTTTTTGCTCCATGCAGTGGTTTTTCGCAAGTTGATTCAACATGGCATTGTTACCCCATTCTCACTGAGGCTTTTTAGATGGCAACATTAATTTGTTGTCTGTGTACTTCGCTGGCTAAGGTCGTCGAAAGATGGTAGTCTTCTGTCTGTAGAGGGGGAATAAAACGTTTATTTGACGTTCTGTACAAGGAGACCGGTGAGTAGGCGCTGCGTGAGGTATGGACGCCATAGCTCACGCAGCCAACGAAAGTTTTTCTATAATGCAGAGGTAGGTGGCAGCAGTGTTGTTTTAGTGAAGCATAGGTAACGCCCACTTTTTACGTTCATAGTGTGGCATTGTCAGCGCAGCGTAATAGGCACTGTGTTCTTTAGAATTATGTACCTATGCATTTTAGTAATAAACACACTCCCTTATAGTACTTACATATTGATGTTTATCTCAATTATGTGTAATACTTGCTTTTTGATTGACCATCTTCACAAGCATGGAAATCAAGATGGCCATCTTCACAAGCAGCATGAAAATCAAGATGGCTGGGCACTGAGGAAGTGCTTTAAACGTTTCCAGAGGGGGGGGGGGGGGCGAAGAGTTGAATTGTGCTACACATAGACCAACAGAAAGACAGACAGACCGAAATTTCTTCATTGAAGTATATCACACTATAGACCATCATATTTAAAACAGTGCTTGTAGCAGTCCTTGAAACCCATGAAAACCCTTGAAATATGAAATGGCATTTTGAAGGCCTTGAAAATTCTTAAGTTTGTTTGCGGGTCCTTAAAAAGTCCTTGAATTTTGTCTGTCCAAGTTCGTTCAGCCATAATTTAGTGGATTTATTTTGCACGCCTGGCAATTATGTGCTCTCAAGCCAATAAACCATCCAATCCAATTCTTCTCTCTAGCCCAATTGCACTGTTGTACTAGTACAGTGTACTCTCCTAGTACACTGTAGTTGTGGTAGCGCTTGGGTGGTTACAGCTGCGACAGAGCTAAGTCTGTCTTTTTGTGCAGACTATGCAAGTGTGCACGGATATTTGCAGTCCCGTCACTTGTGGTGGAACTATGCCAAGCAAGTGCAAATGCCAGCCGTCTTGGTTATGCATTGCCGCCAATAGGGAGTGGATTGCACCGGATATGTCAAACTCGCATCAGGCGAAATCTTCTCACGGGGGAGGAGCTTCGACGCATCATTAATGGGAGAGTCTGCCCTTAAAAGTCACATGAAGAGTGCGAAACACATTGATAACACAAAAGCGACTATACAGTCCATGGTAACTTGAGTGCGTTCGTGGTGCCCACCGTACGAATAAAATGAAGTACAATTTTTATGCTGTAAAATGTGCTTTAATTTTCTGCGGTTTCAAGTGTTAATTTAGGTTCTTGAAAGTCCTTAAAAACCTTGAATTTCGTTTCACTCGGGTACTATGAACCCTGGTCATTAAAAGCAAATTGGCTCAGCCAGACGCTCAACTGTAATGCTACACATTCCTTTGTCGCAGGAGCAACTGACCTGTCCCTCCTGCAAGGTGAAACGCAAGGACGCGGTGCTCATCAAATGCTTCCACGTCTTCTGCTACGACTGCCTCAAGACGCGCTACGAGACCCGCCAGCGCAAGTGTCCCAAGTGCAACGCTCCATTCGGCACAAATGACTATCACCGGTTGTACCTCACCTGAGAAGAATGTGCACCCTCTCCCTTATTCTCTTCCTCGGGGGTTGTCCTCTCATCGCCACCACCACCACCTCATCCCTCGCCACTGTCACAGATGCATTGGTTGTACTTGATTTTAATGCCTTGGTCTATATTGTTTTCGCATTATGTATAATAAAAGAGCGTATTGTTTCGTGCACTTCCTTTCTATCTCTGGTGCATTGTGGCGCTGCTGGAGCGTTCACGTAGATTTGCGCACTGCTGCATCGTCCCTTGTGTGTTGTGCCCTAGGCATTGCAGATTTTTATAGTGATTACATAGTCTTGAGCAAATATTCGAGCATTTTGAATATGAAAACGAATATAGACCCTTTTCAAAAAAGGGCACCCCTAGCGCCGCGATCGCGAACTACAGTCTGCAGCCATTGTGAGGGCACCGCAGCAGACAACGCGGGCTGTGTGTCCCAGCGACGCTGATGCGCGTTTCTTGCAGCGCACAATGACACCTCTTGCGTTCCTGCAGGACGCGGACCGCATCGACAGGTCACGCCGATGAGAGTCTCTTGCAGGCCGGATCTGTGCATTGCCAGTCATAACAAGGCAAACTGCTCGTCCAGCTCGTTGAAGGGTACCAAATATTGCTCATTGTGCAGCGGAAGCAGCTCGGAAAGCTTATTGGAGAGTACTAGAAGCTCGTTCAAACTAGAAAACGGTGCGATTGCAGAAGATGATACGGAGAACTAGCAGCCAACACAAACATCTCGGCACTCGCGCATTTGACAACTTGCTTTCCATGTCCTCATGATGGCGCTAGCTATCCCATGCTCTGTTGCGAAGTCAAACTGATAAAAAGCTCACCGTCAGGTGGTGTATTTGTGAAAAGGGTCTATTATGGTATTTGAATTCACATCAATTTGAATTTAAATTATTGAAAATTTTTAAGTATTCGAAATGAACTAATAGACATTGTATAACAATCTGCGTGTAACCCTCTGTAATGATGGTTTCGCTGCAGTGGTGGGGTGCTGTATCATAAAAGTGCACATTCAAGAAATATCTGCACTGCTGCAATGCCCCCCTTCAAGGTTGCATGAACATATTACCCTGGCATGGTTCCATAATTTTATACATTTAAAAGCTTGTTAAACCGACTTATAGGCTCTAAATTTTAAAATGTAATGTATTTTATGGGTTATCAGTTCCATTTTACTGGAAGTTTTGTTGTGCTACTTTTCCAAGTTGCTTCCACTTCCCTTTGAACAACAACAACAACAAAAAAAGACGGTTGTGCATGCTTTGTTTAAGTTTTAAAAAAATATTGTGCTGGTTACTTGGGTCTTGACAAATCTGCTCATTTTCTTTATAATATATGATATATTCGATTCAGCATTATTCGACCAAATTACTGTTCGCTTCAAACTTCCTATTCGCACAAGCACATGACTACGTCCTCAGAGCTACTACTTAGGTGGAACAGTTTGTCTTGAAGAACATTCCCTTATGTAGCTAAGACGTGAGGGGAAAATTCTAAATGTTCTGTTGTTGGAAACTAAGGGTATAGCATCTGATAAATTGAACACTGCCTGCATATTCCACAGCTAGTCCGGGAACGGAACTTGGAGTCGCCTAGGAAACTGTCAAGTGTATGGGTGCAGCAGCGTTTCTACAAGCACAAGTTGTCAAGCATGTTGTCTTTTCCATGACTAAGCACTATTCTTAAAAACTTGCAGTTGTCTTTCGAGTGTGAAACAGTAAGTGACAGCAGAATGTTTCATGTAATATCATTTTCAAAGAAAATATTTGAACAAATTTATAGCATGCATTTTGTATATGTGAAAAAATATTTTGCATATAACCTCCCATCTGATTCAATGTGATAGTCTGTCTTAGCCCATTTTTAGCCTTGAACCTTACCTGTAGACAGTGCCATGAAAATATTTTTGTAGTCATTCAAAATATGAAAATAGGGTGCTGAAATGGGTATGTGGAAGCTTAAATGTTACAAAAACCAAAAGACATCATATAGAATTCTATAATGTTCAGTTTTATCTGCCTAGTGTAGAATGAAAGTTCCAACAATACTCAATTCAGTGAGGCTGGTACAGGTGGGGGTGGTCCCTAGTCAAGAGATTGGTGTGAAAAAGTACGTGCAACAGAATTGGCCTGAAATTCATCATTTCTACTTGTTGAAAGGTATGTAGTTTGAATCCACTTCATTTATTAGCATTACATATATCCAACAATAAATATTGAGTTAGTAATGAACATGAATGAGGTTTTACATTATGGGAGCTGGCACCACTGTGAATGGCATTCATGTCGGTTTCTTGCAAAAGCTTGGTTCATGGTACAAACGAAGGTGTGCGTACACATTGCAACAGTATCTGCATATCATTTACATATTTTTCTTCTACCCCTTTCTATGCATGAACATTACATGCGCAAGTAGATATACACATGGCGCTGTAGTATGCTGATCGGCTAAACTAGCGAGTGTGCATAATGCCTCGCTATGTGGGGCAAAATGTCAAACAGGGAAGTACCTCAAGATGGAGAATGACCACAGTATACTACATTATGAGCGTCCACTGTATGTAGTGTGGTTGCCTGAATGTTACAGCTACTGATTAGGACCATGTATTACAAGATGAAAATGAAGTACCGTGCACGGAGCTTTTAAGCAAACTTATTTCACTCATCTCGGTGCTGCACTTGGTCAATGAAACTCTCACTTGTTCTGGAAGTGTGGCTTGTTGGACTACTTGTTCACTCATGCACATAATAAAGTGCAAAAGGAGATGTAGAATGAGTGAACGAACACGGTGCTCGTCTTGTGTGTGCCTTCAGTTGTGGTATGTGTCCTTTCGTGCTGTTTTTCCTATTTTCACTTGTTATATCAGCAATCAGATAGAATAGCTATTTTATTTTTTTTATTAGATACCTGCAGCTCCATTAGTGGGCATTACAGCAGGGGAATATATGCATTTCAAGTTAACAATCATTCATTTCAACACACAAAGCACGGTAAATGTCGTCAATACATTGTATTCCTACAATAACACACCAATCAAATTTTAAGATTATAAGCAATATATTGGTATACTTACCGAGAGCACTTCTCACATCAACAATTTTTTCCTGAGAACACTGATGATGAAAAAAATCAACACATTATATATCCACACATTTGACTTTCTAACTGGAGGACTTAAGTGATGATAGCGCGAGAACTGCAGCTCCTAAACTAAAACTGTCATCAGTAGATCTTGAAATGTACATATAACCTTCGTGTTATGGAGTCATCTGCATGGTGAGATTGCTATGTGACAAAGCTATATGAAATTTGTTCTTTGATAGCTGGCCACTCCATAGCAATAAGGTTCTTTTGGTCACGCTTTCCTCCTTGTCGCTGAAATCGGCGCGGGGGCCTTATCTGATAAGGATCCCCTCGATCAGCACGGAGAGGAAGTTCGTATCGGCGGAGTGGATATGGCGATGACTGAGAGGCATCCGGTATAACCCAGCTGCTTCATGCTGTTCTAAGCATCCGGTATCTAATCGGCAACGCAACACTCTGGACACTCTCACTGTAGCGCACTCTCTCGAGTTCTGTGTCAGTGGAGTAGGGCGCACGCCGGAGCAGCTCGTTCACCTCAGCCCAGCCATGGCCCGTGAGTATACGCGTGCAGTCTCTCTTTTTGCGTCTTTCTTTACATATAGAAGCCATAGACGTTCTTTAGTTCCAAAAAAAAAAAAACGCGAGATTACGGCCGATCACCACTTGTATCGATGCACGGCGCGGCCCTAACAATTCCTTCTCGATAATCGACCGTTTTTCGCGCTCTTGAAATCGCGATCGTTCGAGCACACGCTGTTTGTATGTAACGCATTTACGAGCCACTTGCAAAAACTGTCTTCCGTGCCACGAATGGAGTTGTACATTTTAATTAAATTCGGAAGTCGCTGTAGCGGAAAACTCCGTACCGATAGGGGTTGCGGACCGGACATACCACGGCCATTCTTGCATTTCGCCCCGTCGAAATGCGGTCGCCGTGGGCTAGAAATCGAGCCCACATTGTCCACGTGCTTATGTGTAAAGTCAGCGGGTACTGCGCGCGGCTACTACGCGTGACTTATGGACGCGTGTGGGGCCACGAGTTTCGCCAGAGGTGTTCTCCGGTTTTGCTGCACGGCCTGGCCATAATGGCCAGGCGCTGGCATCTGAGTGGCTGCACGCGCGCGCATGCAAAAAAGCGGATGCGTCCGCCCGCGGCGTTCGCGTCGCGGGCATGCACGTGTTTCCGTTCGTCGCCGATCGCGGTCTGTCTGGTTTCGCCGTTGCACCGGTGACACCGTCGTGCAAAACGTCCGTCGATTTACGTCGATATAAACGCTTTCTTCGCAACCGGTCATCGCATCCTTGCCCCGCCTCCGACTCCAAGACGGTGAGTGGACACTGGAACGAGGCCAATTCACGTTGCAGCTGAGTGCCGGTGCTTTTGCCAAGGGGTCGCAAATTTTTCTGCCTTTCTACGTACCAGTTAACCTCCTTGAGGACGTCCTTCGGTCAGTTGTATGTAGTTCGTACACGTTAGCATGTCATCCGCCCTCTATTCTTGGTCGACATTTGTTTGTTTGAGAGTCGCATTTATCTTGGCAATGCACGCCGGTCGACACAGCTGCGCCCGTGCGAAATTACTTTATGCAACACCTTTTATAACCAGCCGCGTGAACGGTGCGGCATACGTGTGCAAGACATGATGATGGAGGAAAGCGCGAATTTGCTGACGTAACGACGACGATGGAGGCGTGGCCGGCGCGCGCGAAAATATCTCGCGTTTTGTTACGCGCAGCATCGCGAATAAAAGCAGGAAAATAGAGACACACATCATAAGCGCTATTTCCCACGACGAAGCCCTTGTAACGAACTCAAATTCAGGCCTCATAAACTTTATCTCGCGTTTGTATCTCGCTGATTTAGAGGCATTGACTCCGCAGGTCCGGCATGCGTTGATTATATCGCGTGGATTTCATGGCCACTGCATCCAAGTGCACAAGCTGTGCTTTCTTAGTTTATGTTGCTGTGCTTGCTTAGCTTATGTCGCCGCTCAAAGAACGTCTATTATTCAAACGTGAATAGAAAAAAAAAACACGTTTAAAACTTTGTTAATGTGCGAGTTTAAAAATTTAATACCGACTTGTCTAATTTTCTGTACATGTCATGCGCCCAGGTATGAATGTTCTGAAGGAAGGGTGGTTCACCGAGATTGTGAACACCAACAACAATCCCGTTCTTTCGGTGGACGTCGAAAAAGTCCTTCACCAAGAACGTTCAAACTTCCAGGACATCCTTGTCTTTAAGAGGTAAGCGTACTGTTTTATTTTAGTTGTGCTGTAGATTGAGACAATAGTGTGCGACATACATGACACGACTGCTGCACAGGTTTTGTCACTGTGCACATAACCAGACTGGAGTTAAGGTGCATGCTTGTTGTCGTCTTTAGCCAGTGCTGTTGCACGGGCTGTTTAGAAGTAGGACTCAGATTTAACACATACAATAAATTGTATGGTAGACAACATACATACATAATTAAAGGCTTTATTTAGTCATATCTCTAACCAAACGAATGGTCAGCACCTGTTCTTCTTTGTGCATTAAATTTGAAAGATGTTTCTTCTAGGGCACGGAGGCAGCGACAATAATAAATTCATTCAAGGAGCAATAAAGGGAGGCTAAAGTTTTGTGCAAGCAGCTGACCTCCTTGCACCATCCCTGCCACTCAGTTAAGGACACCCACATTTGGCATTACTGGCTTATTTTTCTAACTGACAAAGAAATCGGGTTTACACAGTGCAGTCCTTGGACTGCAGGGGTGAAATTTTTTGGGCAAGTTGTGCAACGAAACTCGAAAACATATGCAGTGCGGGCAAACAAAAAAAAAACGTAAGAGATACGACACCACAGTAGCGCATATTAATGCCATTTCTCTCGCATATTTGTTTGCTGGTGCTGAATATTTTTTCTAGCCCAGGGATACCAGCAACACATGAAGGGTACTACCCAGGCCTTGATCACTGGAATTGTGCCATTAAGCATTAGATTGTGCGTGCGTTTCCTTGGGCATCTTGACCACATAATGAAAACAGAAGTCAGACTGTGGAAATCTCCCTGTACCTTACTTGTTTAACATACATTAAGTGCCCAATATGATTGAACACCTTTTGGTCTTGGAGCAGTGAACTGTATTTGCGAAGCGTATGCTTGTACTGAGATAGAGTACAATCTAGCGTGTGCTTCTCACAAGTAAAATGCATATCTGAAGGAATACTTCAAAGGCAGCAAAGTGTCGTGACAACTGTATATGCCTGTCATTTTAGCAAGTCATTTGGGACTGTGTTGGCCCTGGACAATGCTATCCAGTGCACAGAACGAGACGAGTTCTCCTATCAGGAGATGATCACGTTCCTGCCCCTCAACTCCCATCCGGACCCCAAAGATGTGAGCCTCTGCACATTATTTCTCTTTTTTTTTCTCATTTGAGTATTATTACATAATATTTTGATACTTTTGTCTAGGCAGGTGGTGTTTATGCTGTAAAATGTATCTGCTGTGTCACTGTATCGTACGAAAAAAAAAAAAAAATTGGTCTCCGCCTGTTTGTAGCGCAAAGCTACAGCGAAAGTTTTTCACTAACTGCAGAGCTTTCGGCAAAATCTGAACTATGCTCACTAACAGCTTTGCTTGGCAGTGATCTGAATGCAATGAAGTGAAAGTTTGCTAATGTACCACTAATGTGTGCGGTCCCACAATTGTGTCCATGTTTTCTCAATGGGAAATATGAACAAACTTTATTCTCTACCGGAAGCTCTTTAAGTAGGGATGTGGAACACACCAGTGAGATATCTTTATTTGTTTTACTTTATATGTTGTCACTATACACGTTAGAAGTTGTGCATTTTTCATGAATCTCAAACGGGATGTGGCATCTGCTTCTTTAAGTGAGTCTGTCTCCTTCTGGATCTTCAGAAACTTGATGAAATTTATTCACAAATACCCATCTAAATAAGCAAAATAAATGGTATCCAGCGCTTATGCTGTGCAGTAATTGCTTTTTACATTGGTGCGAAATGTGCACTAAACCTGACTTCATGCGCAGAATCTCCGCCTCTGTAGCTTTTCCTTCAGGGCCCCAAAAAAAAAAAAAATGTCCATTATACAAGCTTCCTTTGTGTCTTCGTGTAAAGAAGGGATGGACGTAACTTGTTTTTTTTTTCTTTTTTTCGTGAACCTTCTCTCATCATTATTGCTGACTACCGGGCAAGCCGGCATTGGGCACCTGCCTAAGCTCTATGCAAGGAACTTGGCACCCTCAAAGCCTCATTATTTCTTGCATGCTGTACTCTGGGAATGTTATAAAAGGATGAAGTGTTCCAAGTTAATTTGATGGCTTCTGTTACTGTTTCCTTCACAACCCACTGCACAACTGCAGCAAATTAAATTCTACAAATAAACTTCCACTTCTCAGATTCCTACAAAATTTTCTAGTTTATTTTCTTGCAAGCAGAAAATTTGCTAGCTATAAAGTCTCAAAGGAATAAATTAGAGAGCTGTTGTTTTTTGACCACTTTTTTATATGAATTGCCTCGCAGAGTCAGGTTGAATTTTCCTTACCCAAATGTGCACTGCTGTTTTCAAAGTGAAATATATACCCTGCGATGATAGCTCTGCTTCAGTTGTCTTACTTCTGCATGTCTGAAGCTGAAAAAAAAAGAAAAAGCTGTAATCTGCAATGATTATATAGTGATATTTAAGTGTGACTACACCCTGCTTGGAGTAGTAGTCTCTCTTACAGTGCTGTGATTCGTAGTGGGGTCTGATGACCCTTAACCGCTGGATGTGTACAAAACCTTGCTAAAGCTGTGGGCTAGCTGGTATCATTCCAACAATGCTCCTGCCTAGACAAAGATAGACCACAAACACACTCTCTGAATTGTAACAAAATTCACCATCATACGACACTGTTCAGTAGTGAACAGCAGTGAACTTTGTGCTGTAGTTCGACATCCACGTTTGTCTGCATCGTCAAAATGATAAACTGTAAAACCTGATTGTCTTCTCTAGGTGCACATTCTCGTGCAACGAAGTGGCCCATTAACTTCTGGCATAAAGTTGACCTTGCAAAACGAACAGTGATTGCAAAAAGTTAGGGGCTAGTGCTGGTGCCACACTCAAATGTACTCTTCCATTGGGTGAAAAATGTTCAGCACTGCTGGTCTCAGTGTAGCGATGGGATTGTATCGTTCAGGTGCTGATCATCGGTGGTGGCGATGGCGGTGTTGCACGAGAAGTCGTCAAGCACCCCAGCGTAGTCTCGGTCACACAGTGCGAGATAGATGAGGTGAGTCGCATGTCTGCCAGTAGAAGGTGGGTTTCAAAGTCTGCCCCATGCATTGACTGAATAGAAAGGGTAGGTGAGGTGCTGGGACAAATATTTGCCTCCCTACTCCTCCGAAGGGAAACCCTGCACAATCTTATGAGTGCAGTGCTTTTACTAAGAGTATGTGCGAGCCCCTGTATGCATTTGTATGCATTACAAGGCAGTGACAAGGTCTCTTGTGGAGCAGGGTTTCTTGTGGATTACTTACTCTGCCACCCAAAGGCTCCTTACTGAGAAAATTGATTCTGCGGGCTTATTCTCTGGATCCTCCTAATACCATACTTTACTCGTGTAAATACAGTGTCGTTTTTTTTTATAAAGGATTGTGCGGTAGTGGGATGGGCAAGAGCATTTTAGTAGCATTTTTAGGTGTTTTTGAGACAGGCTTGTGTTAAGGTAATTGTTTCATGGACTAGTACAGGCTAGTAATGTATTATGAACTCCAAACAAAGTTCAAAAGCTAATAATCTTCACTTAACGAGCAATAGGGTACCCCTTCCCATCCTTTTCTTGCTCATTTTTGTCGACTTCTTTATGTGCTGTGACAAGTTTGAAGATGCGATCCCAACTTGTCCAGTCTTCAATGCACAACTATCTGTGACAAAGCTTGGTTGTATGTTATTCATTGTATGTATAATGCAATATTGAAAATGTCACCCAAATGGAAACAATGGGTAATGCTGAGACATTAAGGAACTCTAAGATACTGAACAATAATATTAATGACATGTGCATTCATTTTTGAAAAATAATGACTGTTTCTCGGGATGCTTTCAGTAAAGTTCTTTGTACCATAATGAGTTTGCTACAGCTGAGTAGAAAGGCACAAAAGTGCACTACATACTTAGATTGTGTAGAACCAAATATACATATAAAAAAAGATTGTCCCTGAAGCAGAACCTGAGCGCTGCTAAGGGCAGAGGCTGTTTCTGTGCCTTGCTTTGAAGTGCATGTGTGATTACCATGCTCATGGTGTAATGAAAAGTGATAGCAACAGGCTGTGAGAACCAAGGCATTTCATTAATCTATTAAAAAATACAACAGCTGTTAACCCTGACACTGATGTTCTGCTTCAAGTGCCTTATGTAATACTTTAGCTGGTCAGTTCTCTTTTTTCCTATTCCTTATTTTTTACTTTTGCATCACGGATGTGGTGCATGTGTGCAGAAAGTTGTGGAAGTCTCCAAGAAATACCTTCCCTTCATGGCCGAGGGCTTCAACAGCCCGAAATTAGAGCTCAAGATTGGAGATGGCGTCCAGTTCATCAAAGAGACAACACGAAAGTTTGATGTCGTGATCACAGACTCCTCCGACCCTGTTGGTGAGATCTGACTGCCTTGTCCAAGCACGTAGTTCACATACTGTCATTCGTGGCAAATTATTCACTTCGATTCTATGTAATTTAAATGCTTTAGCAATGTAGGCTAGTTATTGTCGTGTTGGTGTGACATAATTAAACATTTTAGCATAGACTGCTAGAATTATGGGAGCATACAAACAATGATAACAGAATTCTCACCTTAAAATAATGTTCATTTTGGAGACTTTGCACTTCTGCATCCTAAAAGCAGTGCGATGTACTATATAAAATTTACCTAATACAGTGGAACTTCAGAAAAACCTGTGTGCTTCAAATTTATATGCCAGAGTACTCCTTGTTGGTGGTGCTACTGGAGATTTTGAAGAAGTGCGAAAATTCTCAAGTCATTTTGTTGCTTGGAAAGTAAGTCTTCAAGGTGGAACTGAACTCTGCTTTAGAGTATGAAAGTGCTTATGTAATGAGCTGTGGGTTCATCTTAAGCAATCTCAGGTTATCAGTATACAGGCTTTCATTACGGAATTATTTGTCACCTTTTAATTTTTGAGATCTTTTAATCAATCAATTAAAGAATCAGTTGGTGTAGGATGAAGACCTGGCAGGAAACTGTTAACACCGTTGAAGGAGCTGTAAACAACGAAACCAGAAAGACCATACAAATACATGTCTTTTCTGTCTTGTTTTTTTTTTTTTTTTTCGGTTCTCCTTCCAGGCTTTCATTGTACCAGCAAGCTTAAACTTCAACTATTGGGCGACGTAAGATCACTAATCATTGCAAAATATCACTTATTGTTCTTCATCATATGCTATATTGCCTTGTTTAATTCTGCATTACCTCTCTGCTGCTGACCTGAAGGTCTGAAGTTCGATCCAGGCTGTAGCAGTCGTATCTCAGTAAAGGCAAAATGTAATGCCCGAGGCCGCTGTACCGTGCAATGTCGGTGCTTGTTAAAGAGCACCGGAGCCCTCCACTACCATGTCTCTTACGATTGTATCATAGTGTCGGGTTGTGAAACCCCAGATATAATTATTAATTGTGCGTTGCCTGACGGCAAGGCTTTTCAGTGGAGTAGTGCAAGCGTAGCTAATTTGAGAACATCACATGATCGCAGTGACACAGTTCCAGATGACCGACTCCTCTTCATTTTTCGTGTTAATGTTCCACAGGCCCAGCAGAAGCCTTGTTCCAGAAGCCATATTACGAGGGACTCAAGAGGGTCCTGAAGCCAGGTGGAATTCTCTGTTCTCAAGGTAAATGCCTTCTTGTGCCTGGATTTTAGGACGTGTAACCCTAGCAATTAGTATTATCTTTTATTCATGTGTCTGACTGGCTCTGTGACTGCCGAAACATGTCTGTGCTGACAGATGTAAATAAGTTTATCACTACGGGGTTAAATTGCCTTATCAGTTTGTTCTCTACACTACATACTAGATGCTTTCTGTAATTGTAAGGCTAGCTTTTCTGTGTTCCGGCATTTGAAGCTCAAACTTATGGTGACCCCGCTTCAACTGCAGCGGACGATCACCGCGGGTTCAGGCTTAGCGAGCCACAGGGCCGCTACTCCGTTTACTCGCGTGTAGCGCACCGCTCCGCGCGCGCTCAACTGATAAGGCGTTTAGCGCGGCGCGGCAAACAGACAGTGTTCTAATGCAAAACACAACACTTTATTGCCTCTGGCGGCACCCCGAACAACAGTACAACGTCCGCTCCCGGGACGCGGGTAGCAAAGGCACCCGCACGCGGACGTTCACAATAAGGGGAAAACCGCGAGCACGTCGCAGCTGGCAATGGCGAGCTTTGACACGCCGGTCGGGAAAAGGTCCCTCGCGGCTATGCTGCGCACTCTCACGATGGCCACTGGGCCTGGTCGCGAGTGTTAGGGCAAACCTCGTACGCGTAGGCCTACGGCAAGTGCGGCTCGTTGTGGTACGACCACTTCAAGCACTAGGCACCGCTGTGGACTTAGCGTACGCTACCGAAGCTAGCACTCAAGTAAACACGCCTGCCGAGGTGCCCCAAGGCCACCCCAGGCAGGCTACAGTCCGGCGATTCCCAAAGGGGACGCGGACGAAGGGAAACACGTGCTTACCCGGTGCCGACCAACGGAGAGAGAGGCACGCTCCCTCGGCGCGCGCAGTGGCGCGCGCCGTGCCCGCGCGTGGCGCCATCTATCGCCACGGGGTGTTAACAGAGCAGGAAAGCAAAAGGGTGTGGCCGTGTGGCGGAATGCCCGCGAAATGGTCGCGGGCGCGCCTCAGATCCCCACATCCTCCTCTCCTTAATTCACCCTATATACCGGTCTGCAAAGGCAGCCGGTCATTGCCCATACATGCAAAGGCGTCATGCGATGGGCAACAGCTAGCCTCAGCCTCGCTCTGCAACTGCTGCTGAAGAAAAAAAATAAACAACACAAGAATCCACTTGACAAATACAATGGCTCCGCGGAAGAGGGGTAACGGGAGTTCATGATGCTCACGAAAGAGCGCGTCCACGGCTCGGAGGGGCAGCGTCACGTAGCGTCACGTAATGTCTGACTTAGGTGATTGCGTGGATGCAAGAGTTCAAGGGGAGGGTTCTGGTTGAGGCCTTCATGCGAGGAACGGGCTCACCTTCGTCTCGTCGATGTTGACGACAGCCCTGCGAGTCCGACGAACGCCGCCTCGGTGGAGGTTCGGATGGACCTCGCTGCGACAGCCGGCCCTTCTGCTGGAATAATGGTCGCCAAAACCATTGGCTGCGAGGCGTCCTGTGGCGTTGGTCGAGTCGTGCACAGCATCTGCGACAGCTGGCCTCGTGCAGGTCTCCGAACACCTCCAGAGTCCAAAGTGGTGTAGGGGTCGGTGACTTCCTAAGTTGTCGCCACACGCACACACACACGCACACACACCTCCGATGGTCGGGTCTCTCCAAACGCGCACCGCAAGGGAAGCGCAGAGTGTCATTTGTCCCTCTCCCCACGCTAAAGCACCAATTCACAATCCCCTCCTCCAGCGAGAAGAAAAAAAAGAAAACACGGAAAAAAAACATCCAGTAAACAACAACACTCACATGACAATCAGCAGCAGTAACTGGGCGGAACAGACTTCTTTGCAAGCACTGGCTGTAAAGAAGTTAGCTCACTGAGACGAGAGTATGGTGACCCCGCTTCAACTGCAGCGGACGATCACCGCGGGTTCAGGCTTAGCGAGCCACAGGGCCGCTACTCCGTTTACTCGCGTGTAGCGCACCGCTCCGCGCGCGCTCAACTGATAAGGCGTTTAGCGCGGCGCGGCAAACAGACAGTGTTCTAATGCAAAACACAACACTTTATTGCCTCTGGCGGCACCCCGAACAACAGTACAACGTCCGCTCCCGGGACGCGGGTAGCAAAGGCACCCGCACGCGGACGTTCACAATAAGGGGAAAACCGCGAGCACGTCGCAGCTGGCAATGGCGAGCTTTGACACGCCGGTCGGGAAAAGGTCCCTCGCGGCTATGCTGCGCACTCTCACGATGGCCACTGGGCCTGGTCGCGAGTGTTAGGGCAAACCTCGTACGCGTAGGCCTACGGCAAGTGCGGCTCGTTGTGGTACGACCACTTCAAGCACTAGGCACCGCTGTGGACTTAGCGTACGCTACCGAAGCTAGCACTCAAGTAAACACGCCTGCCGAGGTGCCCCAAGGCCACCCCAGGCAGGCTACAGTCCGGCGATTCCCAAAGGGGACGCGGACGAAGGGAAACACGTGCTTACCCGGTGCCGACCAACGGAGAGAGAGGCACGCTCCCTCGGCGCGCGCAGTGGCGCGCGCCGTGCCCGCGCGTGGCGCCATCTATCGCCACGGGGTGTTAACAGAGCAGGAAAGCAAAAGGGTGTGGCCGTGTGGCGGAATGCCCGCGAAATGGTCGCGGGCGCGCCTCAGATCCCCACAAACTTTATCTTCACTTGAAGGATGACAGGTGCTGCCACTAGTCAGGACAGTGTGCAGTGTAGAGAATTGTGAATCGTGAGAAAGGCCTGTTAATGTCCCCTGAGTCTATGTTCTCGAAATTCAGAAACTTAAAATTGAGCATTACTTCTGATGAAAATGGGAAGTTAATATTCCCTATACCCTTCCTGGCTTCATTATCTGGTTGCTTTCACTAAAGTTGCGTGAAAAAAAAAAAAAAATGAGCCCTCAAAATTTTTTTCCTTCATTGTGTCTAACCCTGTGGCACATGGTTAAGCCATTTTTCTTGGTGTGAAATTCAGTACCAAGTGAGATTTCATCATCAACAATCTCCACAAAGAGAATATTACTTAACTCTCAACCAATTTACAGTTATTCTTACAGTGTGCATCTACTAACAAGACAGATTCTCAAGTACTGTAGTCTTAAGGAAATGTCTGAACAGCTTAGTTCCAGAAAAAAAAAAAAGAAATTGAGAATAGGGTGAGGTTCTTGCTGTCTGGCAGGATGAAGGATAGGTATTTTTTTGCAATCTTTTGCAAACAGCTAACATAAGTAATGGTCTCTTTTTTTTGTCTACTGGGAAAACACTCCAGCCACAGCTTGCACGCTCCAGCCCATGCTGGTACACAATTGTTTGTGTTGGTCATGAAGTTTAACACTGATCTCTTAGGGTTCAGAAATGGATTTTTTGCAGAAGTCAGGGCTACTTATTGGAATTCCTGAGTTTTGGCATGTGGTTATGTTCTAGCCTGTCCCCTGTAAGAACCCACGTGTGGGTCACGGTAATTTGAGTTCAGTGCGTTCTTGGCACCACAAGGCTGTATCTGCTAATTCTGAATCTCCTAAATGCACCTATGTGCATGAATGTGGTGAGAACAGAGTTATTGCTATGCAAAATGCAAGGAACTGGCGACAAGCTAAATTTATGAACTACAAAGGTACTCTGTACCCCACTGTTGACTCTGTGAGTGTGCTGGGTCAAGTACCCTCATTGCACAGGGATACCCTAAGGTGAATCTGCGCCATTGCTCTCATTATGATCGAGCAAAATTAAATGCATATTCATCAGGCTTGTGCAAATAGTGAGTTTTAGGTTTGAAGCAAATATCGATTCTGGTGGAATAATCTTGAATAGCATTTGAATAGTATATGTAACATAAAATAAAATGGGCATACTTGTCGGTGAACCAACTTATCTGCACAATATTTTTGAAAATTTAAACAAGGCCTGTGTAAATGCCATTCTTTTTTGGTTGAGAGGAGGTGGAAACAACTTTGAATAGTAGCAGGATTTCACTTTCGGTAGAATGCAGATGATAGCCTGTAAGATATGTTACATTTTAAAATTTACTACATTAGCATATGAGCCAGATAACACGCTTTCAAACTTGAAAAATGACAAATGGATGTGAGGGTAACATGTTCATTTAACCTTGATTAATATGTGAGGTTTAACGTCCGAAAACCACTATATGATTATGAGAGATGCTGTAGTGGAGGGCTCTTGAAATTTCGACCTCCTGAGGTTCTTTAACGTGCACCTAAATCTAAGCATACGGGCTTACAGCATTTTCGCCTCCATTGAAAATGCAGCCACCGCAGCAGGGATTCGATCCTCCTACCTGTGGGTCAGCAGTTGAGTACCTTCGCCACAAGACCGCCACGGCGGGGCTGTTCATTTAACCTTAGACTGGGGCTTCGCGCCAGTGTGAATTTTTTTGTATAGGTGTTTTCGAGCCTTAGCACTCCTTCAATGCAGAGAAACAACTTGTACAGAAGGACTATTATAGACTGATTTGCTCATTTCCAATACTTAGAAATTTTCAATAATTTAAATTAGGATCGAGGCGAATTCAAATACTGTAATATTCATTCGATTATCTGAAGCATTCAAATATTCGCACAAGCCTAATATACGTACATTGTCGAGAGAGGTGTGACAGTTGGCAAAACCAATCGTGGCTGTAAGTGAGAGAGTGGTTTCCAGTTCCTAACTATAGCTGTGAAATGAAAATATGCCAGTGTGTACTGACTCTGTTTACTCAAATGTAATGATAGTCATTTTTCAGATTTTTGCTACTTGAAGGCAACCCTTGCCTTACAATTGATTACCAAAATTCAGGTTGTCTGGAAAAGCTGAATGATGCAAACAGCCTTTTATTTTTTCTTTCTGGACGGAACGAATAGTCGCCCTGGTGTTGCAATTGTTGTCGCATTACAGTAGAGTAAATGCAATAGATTTAGGTGCTGTAAAATATCCCCCGTCGTGAGAACTGATCCAGGCCCACCCACTTTGCCGTGCCTAGTACTGTATACACTCGACTAAAGGCTGCGCTTGAGTAAGGGCCACTCTTCCCAACTTGGCCGTCCAAATTATGAGAAAAAACAACAACAAAAAACTTGCCAGCAAATGGCAGCGTCATCGCAGATTTTAAATGCGTGGTATGCGCTGTCTGCATACATTATTGTAAAAAGTTTTAAGGTCACCATGATTTCATACCATGGATGGCCCTAAGGACGATTGGATGCATGAACGTGCAAATGACCCGAGCAGCGGCAATGAGCAGAGCCGGAGTTTCTTGCTACGTTTCATTAGCATTATTCAGCATGGGAACTTTAGGTGCTCTTTCATTCTGCTTTATTCTTGTTCCGCCTCTTCTTTCTCGAAACAGGTGAGTCCATGTGGTTTGACCTGAAGCTCATTGAAGAGATGATGGACATGTGTCGGACCCTGTTCCCTGTGGTCAACTATGCATCCATCTACACGCCCACCTACCCCAGCGGACAGATCGGCTTCCTGCTCTGCTCCACATCACCCGTGAGTTCTGTGGCCTCCTCTTCTGAACCAAGCTCGGGTGCTTACTTGTTTGCCCGGCACTTGGAATGACATTCTAGTGTAGGAACGAGGCTTTTAAAAACTACGGGGCCTATGCACGTAAATTGCAGGCCTTGTAAATTTTGCTTTTTGTATGCCCCCAGTACAAAACAAAATGAAAACCAGTCGAAGCAAACCGTCTTGTATGTTCTACTTTTGCGCTTTTGACATTGGTGTAATTAATGTCAGAATTTTCAAAGTTTCAGTTTTAGAGCTAGACTGTGATATTCATTGAAACTAGGGGCTGAACGATGCCACGTTGCAATTTCTAAAGCGATTGTGCGAGAGAGGAATCGTTATGTTTTATTTTGTTTGTATCAATGGTGATACGGTTTTCCATAAGTTTCGTGCGAGTCTTGTTGTCTGGGTTGTAGCATGAGGTTGCTGCTGTCCTAAAAAAAAAAAAAAAACTGTTGCTCTGTGATGAGGTGTGAAATTGATCCACTCCTGTGCAGGACACGGACTTCCACAATCCGGTGCACAAGTTCACCGAGGAGCAGCTTCGGAACATGAAGGTCCGGTACTACTCTCCCGAGGTGCACCAGGCAGCTCTGGCCCTGCCCCGATTTGTCAAACAGGTTGGTGCAGGTTGCCACACTCTGCTTCCCTCACCAGTTTTGGACACTGCAAACAAGTAGGCACGGCACATAGTTCCCGTGGTTGCGACTCATTTTCCACGCAACAAGTGCTACTTGGAATGTTGCCGCCTATTCAATGTGGAGCACCTAGCACATTGGCGCCATTGTACTGTATTTACTTGGTTGTAATGCAACTGCAGTTGTAACATGTTTTCTTCGGGCGTCATTGAAGACACGAGACTTTATAGGAAGATATAAAATAGTTTACTTAAACAATAACTTGTATTCCGCACAGGCGAAGAGTACGCGAGTCTCCCTCGTTGACGGCTTTTTTTTTATGCCCCAAGCAGACACATGCTTCTCTTTAAGGCGTAGTGATGTGCTAAACAAACGCTAGGGATGACATTTTATTGCGTCCAGTGAGGAAAAAAAACAACAAAATAATTCTGTGCATCATTGAAATTTTAGAAAACATGGATTCCAGTATTCGATTTTCATGCAGGGGTTAGACTTAAGGTAGCAAAAATCTGGAAAATAATTTGCCCTACAATCGAGAAAGTACAGTGCGCTGCGGGTCTCATGGTACGCAAGTAGTTTGCAGTGGAGCAAGCTGCCTTGCAGATCGCCCAGTTTTCTGGCCGTTAGCATTCAGCATTTGCATAATGGATACAGTAAATGTTCCAGTATGTATTAAATGCTGTGTATGATATCTGTTGAATGGGCGATCTCCTTGAGTACGTCGTGGCTTCAAAAGCAGCAAGATTGAAACAAAAGAAATAAGCATGAAGGAAGGATGTAGCTAATTGGAAACAACTGGACATGTTTTCAAATGCAGCGACTTAGTAAATGTACAAGCTTGGGCAACTAGCAAGCTCGGTAATTAGTTGCAGCTAATTACATATTCTATGCTAACAGAAAAAGTAGTTGCCAGCAAAACGTTATTGTTCCCGCTGTTGTATCATTTTGGTTTTTTTTTTTTTGTGTAAAGTTTGCTTTCCACAAGTTTTCAAGCACAGATGTGCATGAGACAGTGCGTCATGGACATTACGAATGTGATATTTGGTCGTCAAGTTGTTGCAGCATTAGGTGGCAAAGAGCTCTGCCATTGCAGCATACTGCGTGCATTTTTTAATAAGAGTGTTCGAATTTTCGACAGAATGGCTCAGGCCCCGTCGCGGTGGTCTAGTGGCTAAAGTGCTCGACTGCTGACCCACAGGTCGTGGGATCAAATCCCGGATGCATTTCCGATGGAGCCGGAAATGTTGTAGGCTTGTGTGCTCAGATTTGGGTGCACGTTAAAAAACCCCAGGTGGTCGAAATTTCCAGGGCCTTCCACTACGGCGTCTCTCATAATCATATGGTGGTTTTGGGACGTTAAACCCCACATATCAATCAATCATGATCAATCGGAATGGCTCAGTGATCTCATGCTACAAGTAGATTGTGGTGTTCTTGTGATACTTTCAAAATATGTTCTCTAAGCTGTGTCGCACTGTTGGGTCATGGCTAGTGCTAATCGAGCAAATCTTGTGGGAGCTGTAAGATGCAAAGTGGGGCTGGTAGTAAATTTTTAGTGTTTGGAGCGATTTTTCATCTTTGTTGAAACATTGCTGAAGAGGTTAGGGTGAATCTGCATGTCCACCGGAAGGTGGCGAGTGTCACAACCATAAGCGTTGCCCACATGGTGCCATGCGATACGTCACTCGTTGAGATTTCCCATGTCACTGCAGCTTTTTCGCACCAAGAAATGGTAGAGGCCCTGCAACACTTTTCTGATTGACCATTAAATGGCTTCGCTAGAGGAGTACGAATCGACCACCACGAAAATTTTTATGATCTGTCAAGTACAAGCGCATTTACCGACATTTGTCGCATGCTGTAAGTACTCTTTTCTCTCGTCGGGACGAGTGCCCTCGAAGCTAAGCAGGGAGGAATGGCATGGGTGAAAGAATTCACGTCATATATGCGTCATGAACCTGAGCACAGTTCCTTTTTTGTTTTTCTTTAACGTGCGACTAACCTTAGGCGAGATGAGGAGCATGCGTCTGGGCAAGTGACGGCTTCCTGCAGCAAGCTATGCAGCCCCTGATGCTCAAGTCTGCAAATGGTTGCGAATTTTGGTATATTTCAGTACAGGGCACCATGTGTAGCGAAAATAGGGAGCGATTTGTGGTGGACTTTGAGAACTAGTTATAAATGCCGGCCACGTGCTGCGCTATAAAGTTTGACCTGCACATTATCAAGGGTCTCGACTGCTGATTGGCACCATTTTCTGTCCATGATGAAAAAGTGTTGTAGAATTGAAGACTCTGGAGCAGTGGCATCATGAACTAGTGCTCCCAATGTAGGGAAATTCTATGAGACCTGAATAGACCATACGTTTGTATATTAGCACTGCTATGAAGATGGTATCAAAATGAACATCGAATCTAAACATTCATAACCTTTCCAACAAAGAACGCGCAGTTGATATCTCCACTGTGAAACGAGTGTACAAAGTAACACCTGCATCGGTGTGGCAGCGATACCAGTGGCATCTACAAATCATTTGTTTATCTTTTTACAGACTCTGTACAAGTAAATGACCTTCCGGCATACCAATGGATGTGATGCATGCAGGATTGCCTTTCACCATGGTGTTGAAAGCCATGGCTTAAACTGTGGAGCTGCCGTTTTTGTACACCATATGCACTGCACATCTTTGGAATTTTCAGACCAACACATACATCCATGTTATATATTTGTTCAGCATTGAATAAAGATATTTTGTGTTCAGTAACAGGTGCCAGATACTCATCTACTAATGGGCAACCTGACCTGCAAAGGGCTGAAGTAAAACTAGGCTTGTGTCAATAGCAAATTTCAGGTTCGAGGAGAATTCTAGGTAAATAGTGATTTCATCGAATAATTTCAAATCGAGCTCGAAAAATAAATGTAAAATATTAAAAGTGAAATGAGCATTTTTGCCATGACCTAATTAACCTGCACAGTATTTTTTAATTGAAACAAGGCATGTCGAATTCATTGTTTCTGTTCAAAGGAAGTGGAAGCAACATTGAGCAGTAGCAGGACTTGACTTTTGCTATAATGCTAGTGATAATTAGTAAAGTATGCTGCGTTTCAAAATTTACCATAGTTTGTATAAGCCAGTAAATCAAGGCTTTAAAATTAAAAAAATGATGAATCGATTGGATGGCAATGCTGAGTTCATTTAACCTTGAAATGGGACTTGCGGCAGTGCGGATTTTCTTTGACAAGGTGCATTTGCAATACAGCACCTATCTGCTGCAGTGAACCAACCTTTACAGAGCATTACATGCAAACTAATCAACCTGTTCGTTAAGTTAGACTTAGAAATTTTGTATAATTTTAATTAATTTTGAAGCATATTTCAATTTTGTAATATTTGAACAAAATAAAAGAAAATGCATGATTTACTGATGCGGGATCTTGCGATTGCACTGGCTCGTCATGTAATGCGTATGTACCAGCGATTCGTTGTTTAATGAAATAGACCAGGCATGTGGCTGCTGTGCCTGAAATGCTGGTCTGGGAGACCAGCTCAATTCTTATGCAATGTTTTTATGTGCTTGCACAACCACTGTGCAAGTGCGTTTATGCCGAAACTACACCTTAGCCTTTGTACCCAAATGTATGTGGTTCCTTTCGGGGTGGTATTATCAGGCGCAATCACTTTTGGCAATACTTGAGACTAGCCTTCCATGCGTTGATGCCTGCAATGAATAATGTGTGTGGCCCACTGCAGTGGCATGATTAGCACAGTGTAGAGCTACTGTGCTAGCTTTTTCTTAATTGTGACTTTGAAATCTACATAATATAAAACTTCGCAAACAGTCGTTTGGTCCCATAGCCCGAGCTGGTAGTAGCGAGACCAATCATGACATGCCTACATAATTGTGCAAGTGATTACAACAGTGTCAAAGGACAACAAGTTAGATAAAAATGTTTAAAAGACTCATAATTCAATTAAACAGGAAATAAGAGCAGACGAAATAACCAATTATACACTTAAAAACTGTACATCAAGAGCTTTATTGCCGTAGAAAAATAATTCACCCTCTTTTACATCAGTCCGTATGGCATTCTAATTCTATGGGCCTTCAAACATAGACATTTCTGGCAACTGGTTAATTAAAGCAGTTTTGACGCTAGCCTTGCGAATTATTGAAGTAAAAATATGCCCAATTAGGATTGTCTAAGGCTGTGGCTCCTCTCTTACCTTTGTGCCGAGTTCACGAATTAATAAGCATCTCTGATCAGTGTGCACTGAAGGTTTTTCTTTTTTGCTGGGCCTGCAAAAGTTCAGTTGTATTACGAGGTTCCAGTAGGGCTCTCGGCGTAAGAGAATCATTAGATTTTACGAAGAATCGCTCGCAATTTGCACTTGTTTCAGCAGCTACAACCATAATTTCTTGGACATTGCTAACGGAGCCAGTCGCACTTTCCGTTGGCTATATACCACATTGCTCTTTCCTAGCCCATGCTTGATTTAATGTTACTAATTGTAGTCAGGCCTTAGATAAAATGTTCATGCTTTATTTAGGACAAACATCCCCTTTCTTTCCCCCTTTCCTTTCCCCCAGTGTAAAGTAGCAGGCTAGAGCAAGCTATCTCTCAGGCCGACCTCTCTGCCTTTCTGTAAATAAACTTACCTCCTCCTCCTACCTTTCTAATAAAAGATGGTCACTTCACTATTGCCCAGCATGTTTGATTTATTCCGATTATTTTTCAGAACCCTATGCTATCGCTACAACTTTCAACAGACTTTCCGAAGCAAATACGTAGTTAAAAAAACGCCAGGCCTGCGCGAATCGCGCAGTACAGTCACAGTGAAAGCTGGAAGAGCAGCCTTTCGAGAGCCTTTTTTTAAGCACACTTGCATGGCACCCACTATGCCGTAAATCAATTTTCGTGTACTGGGGAAGCACCCAAAACGCCATTAATCATCACTTTTCAGAAAAGCGTGGAACCCACTACGCCATGCAGAAGGGCCGGTTCAGATTCCAAATGTGTCCAGATTTCTTTTTTTTTATAAACGAAGTAGTTTGCAGACACCAGTGGCGACAGACAACCAGCGCCAAAATCAGCCCTAGTTGTGATCTCTTGATAGCTTTTACTAAAGAAAAACATAGGCTTTGGCATGAAGTGGTATTCTCAAGTGATCACTTTGGGCTATACTTCACAGACAAGCATCATCCAACCATCAAGAGATCTTAGTTTTGCATAAATAAGCTATAGGTCCTCCATCGGACTTTTGAAAGCACAGTTCCTCGAATGCATCCCCAGCAAACAGATTCAACACCTAGAAATGGTTCTCTCAATGCTGCTGTTCCTTGCTTTTAACGGCAGTCTGCAAGCATTACCAATTTAAGCATGACTAGCATACTCCTTGCTGTGTACTAACTTACGCAAAACTTGAACTGAACTAGCAAAACTCCTCGATTTTTAAGAGGAAATAGAGCACCTTTGCTAAGCAGATTTTTTTGCAGCACAGCAAAACAATGGAGCAGCAGTGGGGTTTCACTAGGGCTTTTATTTCAGAGACTTTTCCAAGACAACACAGAGGAGGGCACACTACGGGGCGGTAGTGGCGAGAGGGAGAACTTTTAAAGTAGCTGTTGAAGACACAGGACTGTTAAAGGCCAAATCGGGTGGGGAGGGTAAAGCAGCAGCGATGCTGGCTGGCAGTACGACGGCTGGCAGCAGCCTAGCAGTGGAACATTCTTGGCAGAAAGTCCGCTGGCTTGCCATCCTCTGCTTGTGGCTTTTTTAGGCCCTGGACTTCATGTACTTGATCAGATCAACCACACGGTTGCTGTAGCCGTACTCGTTGTCATACCTGGAAAACACAAGATCAATGGCTCTTGCCATTAGCCAAGACTTGCACTAAGATTCACTCCTAGCGACACGAAGCCGCCTTCCTTGCATTACCAAACACTCAGAATGGCTACATTCTTTAGTGGCTTATACATGACAAAATGCAGTATCTCTCATAGATAAGCTACTGCACTCATTCCATGATCAAAACCTGAGCTGGTAAAATTAAACATTAAAACTGCAAAACTGATGGCTTTGGTTATTAGCACGGTAGGCCTATATCATTTTTGTGAGAATTAAATATTCATAAATGACCTAGATCATGCTATGAAAAAAAATTCAGGATAGTTGGCAGGTCAATAGGTGCCAGTTTGTATTTCGCCAATGCCGTGCTCCCCGCACCACCCCCTTCCCAAAGAGGAGCGTGACTAACCATGCAACGAGCTTGACAAAGGTCTTGGAGAGGGCGATGCCCGCCTTGGCATCAAAGGTGCAGCTGTGGGTGTCTCCGAGGAAGTCAGTCGACACAACCTGCAATGAAAGATTCCACATTGCAGAGATGACCACAGTATGATAGTTATAATCAAGACGCGATAGCTTATAAGGTCAAGACACTGTAAAGGTAAACTTGAAGATTCTCGCTCTGAATTCTTTAGTCAACACATGCAAAGTCCAAGTTAAATGCAAAGCTCAGCTGGAGACTCGAGCTGCAATACAATTTGACATTTATGTGTTTTGTACTACGTGCCACGTAATTGCCACATAGTTCTCTTAATTCACCCCACAATTCATATTTAATACAAAAATAAGGATCCGCAGTACCACACATTTTTTTGAATAAATGCCTAACTACTCAACGACTGTTCAGAACTGCTCTCTAGCAGCACGACAACTCCATGGGGAGGAGTCGATAGAGCTGTGGTGTTTTGATGGTGTCAAGAATGACAAGATGAAGAAAAGAGGAAGAGAAAGAAGTTGTATTGAATAGGTAATTTAACATGCTGGAACGAGGAAGAAGAAGAGAAAAAAAGACAAGGGCACGAGGCAAGTGAGGAACGTGAGAGCCGGGACGTGGCGTTCGAGGGGCCAAGGGCTGCGGAAGTTCGAACTGGGTCTCGCTCCAGGCTCCCGCCCGAGCACCTGACTCGGCGAGCAGCGCAAGGAAGTACCGCTGGCCCTGGACGGCAATGGTTCTCGCCCGAGCACCTGACTCGGCGAGCAGCGCACGGAGCAACCGCTGATCCTGGAAGGCAGTTTCCCGCCCGAGCACCTGACTCGGCGAGCAGCTCACAGAGCAACCGCGGATCCTGGGCTGCAGTTTCCCGCCCGAGCACCGACCTCGGCGAACAGCCCCGGAACCACCGCCGACCCTGGTCTGCAGTGTATCCCGCCCGAGCACCTGCCTCGGCGAGAAACCACTGTAGTGGGTCTTCAACATTGTCGCCACCGCTGAGCATCGATAAGGCGTGTCATCACGCCTGAGAGGGACTCCCAGCGGACCAGAGGCCACGCCACAACTGTAAGAGCGAGACTTGGAGAACGCCAACGGAATTGGACGTTGAAACGCGCGTCATTAAGACATCTCCTTTTTTGTGTTTTTCAACGTGTGCGTATTTGTGTTTCGTTTTTGTGATTGTCATGGTAACGAAGTGATAGTTTTCATTTCGTACCATCAGCCTCTATGGTTCATTTCGCAACGCCCGACGAGCGAACCAGGCCTCAGCGTATACGCGTGACAGATGGCCATCGACTGAATGGCCTTTTGAAAGGGCACCTGCGGCACTGGTATAAACCTGCCAAGACTTGCTTAGTATACCTTTAGCAGTACTGCTCTTTTTCAGCAATCACTAGCAGTACTCGTATTTCTCACAACCTATAGACTCCTCCATGATAGTGCTCCGGTTTGTTCAATAGTCCTACAGCGGCGGTAGGATCGAGGCTTAAGCAAACGGTGCACATTTATGCGAACTAGCTACCGTCTACATCTGATCAGTTGCTTCAGATTCAACATGGCTGTCGGCTGTATGCGCTATGGATTCATATTGGGCTTGTGCAAATAGTGAATTTTAGATTCGAAGCGAAGTCAAAGTGAATAGCGATTGGATCGAATTTGGAGCAGAATCAGAATACAGTCGCCGACCGATTTTTCCGACTTGTTGAATATTTCGGACTTCAAAATTGCACCGTCAGGGTTCCCATACGGCTAATGCAATTTTTCGACCAATTTTTCGGATGAATTCGCCCTCGAAAGTTGGATTTTTCGGACTAAACCGCTTGTTTTGAGTTGCGCCACAAACCTGTATGGGCGCCACCATGTTGGATTTTCTACTGGCTTGACCAAGCTTAGGGGCCTAATTTTAAATTGCTTTCGTGCCACCAAGATTGGAAAGCAAACGTCATATTTCAGGTTTCGGAGGCCATGTCTGCTTTAGAAAACGCGGCACGGGACAATTTTTTCGTCTTCGGTCAGCCGTAGTGGTCATCACTGTCGTCATCGCACCGTACAGGGAGGAGGCGGAGCTGCGCAGTAGTGAAGTGAATGTGCCTGCCACAATGACATGAGGGAGTTTTAGAATAGCGCACCGCGAGCCTTTGCGGTGCGATCGCTGCCACTGCCCATGCGCCGTAACGCGAGTCGCCGTTCGCGGCCCGCGAAGTGTGTGTAGCTTCCGTGCATTTGAGTTTGCGGTCGGGACGAACGTCCCTAGACCTTTCTCTAGGGGGAGAAAACACTAATCTGGAACTCGTAATGCGTTCGCTATACCCGCAATGCCTGCAAAGGCTATTCTAAAGCTCGCTATTTAAAGACTTCGCTTGTGCGGACGATGACAATTTCGTGCGCGGAGCCCACAGACAAAGAAATTCTTCTCCAGGCTATGCCGCATCCGGAGAGCAGTTCGAATGACGACGACGATCGCCTGCAGCTGTCGGCAGCGGAGATCGCCACCACGGTGACGTTTTTGTCGAGCATTTACGGCGACGATGTCACCTTCGCGCAAATATGGGCGAACAAAATTGCTTCCAAGGGTAGTATGAAGCAAGGCAGAATCGTGGACTTTTTTTTAAGCCTGCGTGACGCAATAAAGTTTACATTTCCGACAAAAACGAATTTTTCGGACTGTTCAACTTTTAGGACTTTTTTTTGGTCCCTGCCAGGTCCGAAAAATCGGTCAGCAACTGTACAGTCAAACTTGAGTATATCGAACTCACCAAAAAATGTTTATTAGTTCGATATATAGCATAATTCGATATAGGCCTGGTATAGATTTTGATACAAAGGCACATAACTAGAAAAAAAGTACTTTATTAATATCGTGTTCCACAGTAGGGCACGCTTACTTAACTAGAAGAAAAGTACTTTATTAATATCGTGTTCCACAGTAGGGCACGCTTACTTGCGTGCCCTACTGTGGAACAAAATAGTCCCGTATTTTTTTCTGTCAACGAATTCGCTGCCTGTGACAGCACGCACGCCTCCACGTTGTGCAACGAGGCGGAGCAGCTGAGGCCGCAACCTTCCACATTCAAGCAATAGCGCTGGACCAACGTAGTGCACTAATCACTTCGGAGGATGTAGGCAATGGGCCGTCGTCGATTTCCATATTGCTGTCGCTATGGCTCGTGGTCGGCACGACATCTGCAATGTAATCCTCTTCCTGTAATTGGCCCATGATAGGGACATCATCGCACTGACGAACTTGTCGAATATCGATAGCACTCGGGAACTCTGCCAGCTCGTTCCAAACTTCGGCGGAAACACCTGCGGTGTCTTCAGTGCTGTCAGAATTTGGGGTGTCATCACCAGGCATGCGGAAGCCGGCATGCCTAAAGCAGTTCTGAATTGTCTCCTTGACATCTGCCCACAATCTACTCAACATAGAAATAGCTCTGAGCGAGTCGATCTTAAGCTCCCTGCCGACACGAAGGTTCTGCAACAGCCTCTCCACCAGGCGCTTCCGATAGCCGGCTTTCATTGCACGTATAACACCTTGATCCAGTGGTTGCAGTAAAGACGTAGTGTATGGGGGCAAAAAAAAAACTCGGCTCGATGTTGCTGAAGGTCGTACTGCAGTGGTGCAATGAACAATTGTCCACGAGCAGGCACACCTTGAAATTTTCGCCAACCAAATCATCATTCCACGACGATAGCCATCTGCTGAAAAGCTCCCCGGTCATCCACGCTTTTGAGTTTGCTTGGTAGGTAACTGAAAACGACAGCGCATTTCGAAAACACCGCGGTGCCGTCCTTTTCCCGATAACCAGAGGTCGAAGCTTTTTCGATCCGTCTAAATTAGCTGCCAACAGCACGGACACACGAGCTTTGTTTGCCTTGCCGCCGCTTGTCCCCACGACATGCAAGCGTCTTGTTTGGCAACATTTGCCAAAATAGAGCGGTTTCATCCGCATTGAAGATATTTTGGGCTCTGTATCTTGCTGCGATATCTCGCCAGTTTTCCTCTAGTCACTTTTCTACGCTGCCCAGGTCCGCCACTCTAATTTCACCTGTAACAGCTTTGCCAACAATGTTGCCGTTCTTTGAACCGCTGAAGCCAGCCTGAACCGCCTTGGAAATCATTTCTCCCAAGCAGAAAAGCAAGGTCCTTGGCTTTCTGCTCGATCATAGGGCCGGACACCGGGATGTTTTGCGACCGAACGTCCACAAACCACTTGTAAAAGGCCGCTTCAACATCTTCGTACACAGCAGCGCGCACACGTCAGGCGCCATGGGCACCTGGCCTTTTGTCCGACTTGGCCCTGATGTCTGCCTTGTTCTTCAGGATAGTACTCAAGGTGCTCCTTGGAATGTTGCACACGGCGGCGACGTCGGACTTATTTTCACCGCGCTCAACCCGATTGACGATTTCGAGTTACGCGGCGAATGGCAAATTTTGCCTCTTTGTGCAAGCCATGATGACAGCGCGCCAATACAGTTCACAGAGCACCAACAGGCAACACCACAGACCACGCTGAATCGGCAGCAGCAGGCACACAAGCATAAAGAAAGAAAAAATAACGCTCACTTCTACCGCATCCACGCCTCGGAGAAAGCATGACTGCCTCTGATTGGCTGTAAGCACTGCGAGCGGGCCAGAATAATTTCTTGGAGGGGGGTGTTTGCCGCACACAACCGGGTCTAACTAACCTTTTCTAGGGTGGCGCCGGCAGTTTTCCCCGCCACCGCGAGGGAAAGCCAACTTGCTGGGGCACTTTTGAGGCACATGGTGTTTGATATATCAGTTGTCGTTGCCATTTTCATTCGATAAAACAGTAAATTTTGTTATATATTTTCAATGTAAACTTACCATGTTTAGGAATTGTTCGATATACGGGATAATTTGACATCAACGGGTTTGATATAGTCGGGCTCGACTGTAGTATACTTCACAAAGAAAAATGAGAACGTTTGTCATCATCGAACTAACCTGCTACAATATTTTAAAAAATTGAAGCAAGGAAATGCGATTCTTTTTGGTTAAAAAAAAGTGAAAATTTCAAATACCAGAATTTGACTTTCAGTAGAATGCAAGCAATAACCTACAATTTACTATACTTGAGCATATAATCCTGTATAACAAACTTTTAATTGTAAAAATAATGAATCAATGTGAGGGTAATATGTTAATTTAATCTTGAAATAGCGCTTTGAGGCAGTCCATATTTTTTCTGGATAGGAGTTTTCATGGCTCACCATTCCTCCACTGCAGTGAAACCACCTTTACAGAAGATTACATACAGATCAATTTGTTCACTTCGAATACTTCGCCATTTTCACAGTGAGTTCATCTTCAATAATTCGAATACTGTAGTTCAAATATGTGAATAAACTTAATATATACAGTAGACTCGTGCGAACGCAAACTGTCACTCCACCATTTGGTTAAGTCATATTTTTTGCAGTTTCATACCAGAAAAAATATGCTGCTTTCTTACTATATAAAAACTTGCGTGCTTATATATTCTCAATAATCTAAACATGAAAAATAAGTGCCTTAGGCCTTCAAGGAAAAAGGCTTTGCTAGTAAACAAATGTTTGAGACGAAACACACGCGTGGTAAACCATGATGCTTCACAACTGGTATAGAGAGCTTTGTGCTGAATGCACATAGAGCAAAAAAGAAGTTGGCAATAGAGAAAGGTCTGATGAGCAGTAAATGGCTGATGAGCTTCTGGCTTTTACACCTCTGCTTTCTGTTCATTGCATGCAGTTAGGGTTTATAAACTATAAATTTCTTTAAATATAATAAATTAATGCCTAATCATACATAAAGTATGAAGTCACCTCACCTTACGTCATCTGACAATTCAAACGAGAGTCGCCTGTATTTAAAGATCTTGGATCTACGATAAACCACTGGTCCTTTGCACATTAAAAGCTAACACAGAGAACTATAGACAAGACTCAAAACAATGACATTCAAGAGAGACGAGAGAGTGCATACTTCGTCTTCGGTGTAAGCGAGGATTCCCTTCCAGTGGTCGCTCTGTGAGGCAGCCTTCATGACAGCCTTGATCTCGTCGTAAGTGGCCTCCTTGGCCAGACGGCAGGTCAGGTCAACGACGGACACGTCGGGAGTTGGCACACGGAAGGCCATGCCAGTCAGCTTGCCGTTCAGTTCGGGAATCACCTTGCCCACGGCCTTGGCCGCTCCAGTCGAGGCCGGGATGATGTTCTGGGCGGCTCCACGGCCATCACGCCACGCCTGCGTGCATCCTCAGTTGAAAATATAGAACTGCACAGTCCTGCTCGAAGCTATTCAAGTGCGTGTGTGAAAAGCTGCTAGTGCCATGCACAGAAAACATTGCCAATACTAGCTGTACCACTCCCTGCCTTTACGCGAGGTCTCCCATTATTCTTCAACACTGATTGCACACGTCTGGAAAAACTTGTCATATTTGTTTGCTATTTAAGTGACAATTAATTGAAAGTTATAAGTCGCAATAAATATTACTTCAATGCACTTTCACAAGGAATGTGAAAATACAGCAATTATTTTGCAGAGGAGCACTGCAAAAACTACAATTTTAGTCATTTGAACTTCACAATGTAAATACCCTGTATAAATGACCATTATGTCCATTTTGGCTGTCTTCAATTTTTTGTTTTATGAACATTTTTTGACACATATGCGGCAGCACTATGTTTGGCATGCCGAGGATCATCCAAAATCAAGTGTTCTGCAGACAAATATGACGAAATTAACAAGAGCTTGATACCACTGTTTGTATCGGTTATTTTTTTTTTAGTTAGTGAGCTTTTACATCATCTTGCAGTGCTATACAATATCGTGCTTTATTCATGAGTACAGTAGACTCATTAAATGAACCTGAATAGACAAAAGGGACAAGGAAGGCATGTTTTATTTAAAAAAAGTTTCATTTACAGAGAGATGAACAGAGATGCAGAATACAAGTACACTCATACTTCGATATAAAAAACCCAGATATAATGAAATATCAGTTATAACAAAATATCGGTTATAACTAACTAAATGAATAGTTTTATAAAAACATTGCTAGGAATATACCTTTATAACGAATTTTCGGATATAAAGAAACGTATACTAAACAAATCTTACCAATTCCGTTAAACAGACAAATACATCGAGTCTACTGTACTTTTCGCAATTTCAGCCTTGAAGGTATTTTTAGGCGCTTCTCGAAATAAAAGTGCCCACGTGGGTCAACAAGTACTCGCCTTGTGGCTCGGTCCATCCACAGTCTTCTGGGTGGCCGTGGTTGCATGGACGGTGGACATGAGGCCTTCAACTATGCCAAAGTTGTCGTGGATGACCTTGGCCAGCGGGGCCAGGCAGTTGGTGGTGCACGAAGCGTTGCTCACAATCTTCATGCTCGGGTTGTAGGTGGTGTGGTTCACACCCATCACAAGCATGTGGGCGTCCGGAGAGGGAGCAGAGATGACCACCTGTGACAAAGGGAGGACACTTTGGAACAAGCACATGTCAGACCTTCCTTTAGGCCACAGAGGAGCATTCGAGCCAAAGTTTGGGTGCGAGTGTGAAGCAAGTACAGTTGCGAGCAATATGAAAAGGAACTTCACAGCTTTTGCTAAGGTAACGACTACTTTTGATGTGCATTAAAAATGTGCCATATTGGTATGCAAGATGCACAGGGCTGGTCAAAAGTTCCCCGGCTACTAGCCCACGTACAGTTGAACCCCTTTATAAGAGGCATGCTCCGGGCAACATTTCTTTTATACAAGATGTCTTTAATAAGCAGGGGACTTCATATGCATTTCCCTATACCTTGTATTTTACTCTAGGCACACTGGTGTTTTTATACCCTTTCGTCTCTTGTATCAGTCTCTTATAAAAGGGTTTAACCGTATTCCTATCGCAGCATTGCCTGGAAACATTTGTCCTTCGCTGTACCTTTCGAGCCGCAGTGTGGGTGCAAGTGTGAAGCAAGTACAGTTGTGAGCAATATGAAAAGGAATAGCAAGTTTTCGCTAAGGTAATGACTACTTGCGATGTGCAATAAAAATGCAGTATTGGTATGCAAGAGGTACCTTTCGAGCCACGTTTCACAAGAACTTTTGTAACGTCTTGGTCACTGCAACTACCCAGAGTCCTTCTACAAAATCAATGTCCACAGGCCTTTATCTCCTTTCATGCCCTCCAAAATCGCCTCAAGCTCAGTAGCGAACTGCCGCACCCCTTGGCCCAGTGACTAACCCCCGAATGCAGAAATGTTACTTGGCTCGCGATTTCAACTTGACTTGAGCAAGTCGGCGTGAAGCAAGCAGCGGACTTGAAAACGCCCAAGTCAGCCTTCGCGTTTCACAGATGCTCAGGCTGTCTTGCTTGGTCAAGCCAAGAACGAGCTTCAACGCAGAAACACGCTGCTCGTCTGCTAACGAGAGTAATAATGAAGTTGTTCGCACAAGGCACGCATTACATCAAAAAAAGACCATACGTTTTAAAATAACTATAAAAACGAAGGGCCACAAGCATATTCCTGCCATTTTACGCCTGAGCGGCACGTGGTGCCTGCCGCCACAGCGATGTGAAGTGTTGCTTCTGTAAAGCGTTCGTTGCCCGCTGGTTTTAAAGGCCACCTAAATGCGGCGCTTTTCTGCACGGTTGCTTGTTTGGAGGCGAAGCAAGCATCGCGTTGAGTTCTTTCGTCTTTTTTTTTTTTCAGTGGAACGCCACCGGCATGTATTTGTGCTGACCTGGCTCACAAGGTGATGCGATTTCCACGGTATTTGCCTTCCTGTTCGCCTTTGTGCATGCTTGTAGTGGGCTAGGTCGCAGTTATATATGAAAAAAAAAAAAAAGTTCTGGGACAAATGTGATTCGTATCCATTGAGCTTGGTAAACAAGAGAAAAAGCGGGGGTCAGGACATTGCCCTCAGCATAATTTGTCTCACGTGGTGCTGCATGATGGTGAAGCATATAAAAGACCCGTGATAGGGGCACCTCTTTTTTATGTGTGGAATTTTACGTAGTGTTGTGCTACAAGCGATGTCTTTCTGAGCGAGAAACAGCGCCCTAGACAGGACGAAAGGATAGACAAGGCACACAGGCACAGCGCCGAGTCAATTTTGTACCGAAAAAGACGGAAATTGTAGTCGTGCTTAACTTAAGAAAAACAGAAATGGCCTTTGCGCTTACGGAACACTTCGGCGTCGTTCACACCGAAGCTATTAATACGCATGTGTGTGTAGTCGGCAGAGCCTGTAACACCAGGGAACTCAGCCACTTCATAAATTTCCCGCATAACTATAGAAAGTGCTGCCGACTGCCGAAAGCGCACCAGCATTGCGTACAGGTGCTTTGCGATGAGTAGCGCAACTTTTCCTACTGCATGACAAACTGTCGACTACGGAATGCGGACGAGATTCCCGGTGACTGTTTGGAATGTGCCAGCGCTGTAAAACACGAGAGCCATCAGTAGCTGTAACACTGGGGGCACAGGCTGTCCTCTGTTGTCCCCACTTTCACGGAGCGGCAACATACCCAGCAGTTGCCACATGGCGTTCTTCGTGAATCTGTATCGAGCGTGGAATTGTTCCTCGTCGTAAAACTCCATCGGATTTCCTTGGTCACGTAAAGCGGGTAGAAGAATCTTCAGCAGGCAGTGCGCCTCAGAAAATGCTACGCTTATGTCAAGGCAAGCAAACTCTAAAGCGGCCACCCTCCGCGCAACGTCCATTTGAGAGGTGGCCATGTTGAAATAACGCATGAAATCGCTTTCAAGCTAGCCCCGCAGCTGACTCGAAACTTGTCTTGACTTCGACAGAGCCAAGTCGCCTTCAAGTCATCCGCAAGTTTGAGAACGATTTATGGTGACCGGCAAGACTGTCTTGAGTCAAGAACGAGTCAAGTAACATCTCTACATTCGGGGGTAAGACTCATAGAAATCCACCTTCTCCACACACAACATTTATCTTCATAGCCCCGTTTAATTCGTATTGATATTAGCCGTGCAGTGCTTTCAGATACAAAGAGGAGAGTATTAGGACTAGCACTGAACAGGGAAGACAAACTCAAACTAAGGATTAAAACAACGGGACAAGCGTAACCATGACTGCAAGAATTTCTGTGGCCTTGTCCTGCAGTTTCTTCCGTTTTCCTTCTTTATTGTTGCTCTACAATCACGCTGCTACACACAACACATCAATTATGAACTAATTATCCCTCACCAAGTGCAATTTGCATTGCACGGCAATTACTCTGCATTGGTTGGCGTGTAGTGCCTTATAGGGAAGCTCCGCGACCAGCCACAGGCAATACACTCACATGGTGGGCTCCACCTTCAATGTGCGCAGTAGCTTTCTCCACAGTGAGGAAGACGCCGGTGGACTCTACCACAAACTCGGCGCCGACCTTGCCCCAAGGAATGCTGGAGGGCTTCATCCTGCACACGCAACACAGACACGATCAGCCCCGACCCAGTTTTTGAAAAAAGGCGAGAAAACCAACGATTTACCAGATCCTGCAGCAATTGAGACCTTTTGAAAGAATAGACTGGGCAACCAGAGATGTGCCAAAACATTCGCTGTTGAGACTACATACAACTCCAAGCTTAGCACTAATGTGTTGAAATCAAATAACCATTTGTAGAAAACTCGTGTAGGCAGTCCACAAGCTACCAGAAAGAATTCTTTTTAAATGTGTTTGCAGATATTGAAGTCATGGCCACCAATGTGAATTGTACAGTGTTAGCTGGCAAACACTCGGCAATAGGTTTACTCTCACTGCGCAATGTCTCATTGTGCCACAAAGCAGTAGCTAATAATTGAGAAAGGTAGAGTAAAGCAGTTTAAATTATGATGCCTGTAGATGAAACACTAGATAGAATTTGTAACTAAAGGAAGCATAAATGACGTACAGAAATGACCCCATACTCTGCAGAATGCCTTGAGACAACCAAGCTCCTCAGGGAGGCACTGACCTCGTATACAAAACACGTGGCGAAGTGCTTTTGCTGCATGCCAGTTGGCTAGACCACAATGCCGACAACTTACGAAAGAGTAGTAAAACAGTGTACACAACATAACAAACCGCAAAGCGGGTAAATCACCCAAGCTATCAAGCAGAGTCGTGCACCATTCACGACCCCAAGGCGTTAAATATAGAACGGCCTAAGAGGGGGACGCATGTTCCATCAAATGGCCTTGGAAGCGGAAGCCTGGCAGCGACTGCTTGCCGATTGTGGAAACAACAACACTACCAGCGTGGAAGGACTCCAACAATTCGGCACCACGGTCACGTACTCCTAATGTGGACTGTGGCCAATTCCTTGAGAGCACGAACAGCTCTATTCTGTCAAGCCCCACACTCCGAAATTGGACGCTTACAATGAACCAAGCCTTGGAAGAGAATTGCTTCCAGCAGTGCTAAAACTTGAAAACCTGTTGAAATGCAGCTTTATCATGTGGTGTCAGCCCAAGCGTGTAAAGTATGTACAGTCGTGAGCAATACGAAAGGTAGCACAAAAGTTTCTATAAGGCAATGATTACTTGCGATGTGCAATACGAATCTGCTTTTTTGGTATGCAAGGGGCGGCATGTTTCTGCATTTAGTGCCTACAGCTTTTTTGAAGGCAGCATCAGGGTCTGCTTTCATAATGCTCACCACTGCAGAAGTGTGCCCCCTTCGAGCACAGTTTGCTCTCGTAGAAATTCTCACTATTTATGCAGTGATTAACTACAGATTAGCGATAAAATAGCTAACGCTAGCTGAACTATGAACAAATAAAGTAAAGTAAAGCTTTGGAATGGCAACTAAAGTTACCTATGGGAGATACAAGATGACTAACATATTAATCAGGGGAAGCAAGAACGCATGACGAAACAGCTTTATAGTTAACATCAGCCAGTCTCATAAATGAAAAACGAGATCTATACAGTCCATGTCAAACCTCCAGGGTGCGAATTTCCGCTCACGTGAACATTCTACTTAGCTTGATCAGCAATGCTGTTGCACACAGACAGTAGCTACACATTTTAACTCTACATCAAATTAAGAAAAAACAAACAAGTCGTGGTCTCCTAGATTGAAACTACCCATTCTCAATTCCGAAAAACTAGAGATGCCAAAAAAGTAAGAGCCTAGCTAAGTTGACACGTCGGCACTTTGAATCAGGGCGAAACAAAGACCGAGACTCACTCTTGGAAAACATGGATTTTGTGGCCGTTCACAACCAGCATGCCTCCCTCCTCGTGAACATCTCCGTGGTAGCGTCCATGAGTCGAATCGTACTTGAACATGTAGACCTGCATTTCACAACAGCACCAGCACCTACTGGAGACTGCCAAGTGTAAATGTTTTTTTTTTAAAGTAAAGTGACTAGTAAAGGTGGCAATTAAATTCTAACCAAGATGTATGCAAAACTGCTACAGTCGCAATTACGTGCCGAATTTCACTAAACTTACCATGTACTTGACATCACAGAAAGGATCGTTGATAGCCACGACATCAACGCCCTTGGCAAGGGCGGCACGCAGCACAAGGCGGCCAATGCGGCCGAAGCTGTTGAAATAGAAAAAAGACCAGTCCAGTACACACACTACTGTTAAAACCATACACTATGTAAAAATAGAACATTCAAAAAGACCCCATAGTAACTATTAAGTCGACGATTATTGAAATGGCAGTCCAGAAACCCCAGTGCTACTTTTGTGCTAAAGAAGAACTTATTTTGAAATAAGATCACATTTTAATGGTCCGCATCAGGTTAGCGCACTTCAAATTACCCGCCTTAAGAAGTGGACTGATCGGGCCGACTCGCGTCACTGTTGCCGTGCACAACGTTGCCCGGCTTTACTGTGCTACTAGCAACAGACCGAAAGCAGCCGGAGTCACAGCAACAACGGCCATTGACTAATTTCCCTAGATTGGCTCAGAGATTGCAGACGCTTTTGTTTCAACTGCACCCCCCTAGATGACACTACCTGTCCCCTTGTAACTACGCGAAAATTAAGTTTTTGAACCACTCGCAATTCCCCATAGTAACGTTCGGTGGTTCTTTTTTCCATGAACCAAACAGAAACGAACAAGCAGCATTTTATTGAGTCTCTTTATGCATGGAAGGTTTAGTGCAGTTAGATCAATATTAGTGATTAATTTTAGGCGGTTCGTCTGATGTCATCGGGATCATTTTGAAAATGTCCTACTGCGGCGCTTGTGTTCTTGTGCATCTACCTTAATTTCTCATAAGTCGGGCACTGTTGTTGATAATATTGTCATTTTAGGTGTTGTCGCATATTAAGCTTTCACTCTGACACTCTGACTCTCTCTTTAAAGAATGCTTATGGTGTAGCCAGGTGCACTAAATTCATTAAGCTAGTCGGATGGGGCAATCTTCGATTAATGTTGCACAAGACATTCCTCTATCGTCATTAGCAGAATCGAGGATGAACAGAAGAAAACAGAAAAGCTAGAACATTGAGCAAACATCAAGTATTGACAGCCGACAGTACAACTACTCAAGTTGGGACGACCGCATGCAGCGAATCTGGCAATTGCGAACGACGCGTCGAAGGATTTATAAAAATACAGCTACTATAACAGTTGTTCGACACAACCACAACGACAATCAACAGATATGAAGTCAAGGAAGGTATAGGATACGTTACACGTACTGCCTTAAGTGCACTGTATGAATTGCGATGTAGCAATATGCCGTCGGCTGGGACCAAAACTACATCCAAAGACTGCAGATGCCATCCCTGTAGTGGGGTGGGGGGGCAAGTTGTTTTTTGTTCACTACTTTTTTTTTTTACACATGTATATCAATTGCCGCAGTACATTTGATTAAAGCAGTACAATTAACGTCCCCCATAATTCCCTGGTTTAATTATCAGTTGGTTTTCATTAAAGCTGTATCAAACGAAGAAACGATCTCTTGAAATACCCTTAGTTTGTACCAGCTGTAGTAGCGGTAGGAAGGGGGGGGGGGAGGTCAGTGAGAGGCGAACATGAAATTCCCTTAGTTTGTACCAGCTGTAGTAGCGGTAGGAGGGGGGGGGGGAGGTCAGCGAGAGGCGAACACAAACGTCAAGTCGGCGCGTTTCACTACGTCCGGCGGCGCAACGATGACGCAACGCTATTATCATCGATCCAGACAGATGAGGCGAGGGGGCTGCCACTCAACATCCAAACGGGACGTGGGGAGGGTGGGGGGCTTGGCGGAGAGCTGGGCAACGGGTAGCGCTGGCGGACAAAGAAATACGAGATCGCGGATAAGTCGAGGTGGCGATCCAGCGCGCCACAAGTTATCGGCTAGGCGCACAACAAGAGTGCGCGGTTAAGGACACCGCGATTCGAGTGGGCAGCTCGGACGCCGCTACTGTTTGGGGCTGGAGCAGCCATGACAGCTGGCGTAGAGGTCACGTCAATGAGAAGCCGGTGCAGAAGAGAGCCGGCACACGCGGCAGCGCGTGCGGACGGCCAGTGCGAACTGAAACCGAGTCGAGGAAACGCCCACGCGAATGCGAAACCCAAAAACACAACAGTAGAAATGCGAAGGAAAAGATCGCGGCGATTGCGGCAGAGTAACGTACCCGTTGATGCCAATCTTTATGCTCATGCTGATGCCGGTGCTCGAGTCGCGGAACTCGGAGACAAATAACCTGAAAGAGAGAGAAAAAAAAGCGTAAGCACACATCGCCTCTAAAGCCGGGCTGCCCGAAATCGGGCACGCGCAAGCCGATCGCTGAACAATTAGCTAGGGTTCGGGGGCTACCGAGAACGGCCGAAGATGGAACGGTACTGGAGCGCTAATACCGTACAATTGACGAGGCAGTCCAGCCTGTTCGGCCTCAATTCGACAGGCAAGGTGAAGCGCCACGTAAAACCGCGTGTCAGACGGTTACTAAAGGGGCGATCAAGGCAAACGCTAGCACGCCCGCGAGCGCAACGGGACAGGAAGCGCTAAACTGCTCAAAAAACGACGTTGCTCGCCGGAGCCCATGGTCGAGGGGGGTTAGAGCTCGCCTATGCGCACGTATGCACCTAGCAGCCGAGCTGGGAGCGTCGGCCGGCAGGTAGCCGACCCGAAGCCGGCGGCTCGCACAATGAATTCGGCATCGAACGCGGGTACAGATCTGGCCTATGCGCGGCGGGTACCTCGAGAACGATCGCTGCGCTGGCCACGCGCTCGGCCTTCAATTGTTGCGGCCCGAGAAGCAGGCGCGAGCCTTGATTCTCTTCTACTCAACAAATACCTGCACGTAAAGTACACATGTCAAAATGCGGAGCCACGCTTACGCAACGCCTCACACACAAACGAACGCTGCAAACAAGCGCAACAGCGATCGGGAATCAGGAATACCGGCATCAGCAGCGACCGCCGGTAGCAGTTACGTTCGCGACTGCCACGCCCGCCATTCGTACGGGGTGCGAGTGAAAATTAGCAGTCTCGACGCACAGATGCCGTTGAATTAATTGGACAACCATACGACGACATCGCGCCAACGAGGAGACGGTACGTGACAATTGAGCCAATTCAAAAAATCACGACGCGGAAACAGCGCCGACCACACGCTCACCTCAGCCGCCCACAAGGTCAACTGAATGAACGCGCGGAGCTCGAGCAGTTTTGTTCGTGGGCGTAAATCTCAAACTCAGACCCTCATGTGAGCAACGAACTTTGACTAAATAAATTTGCGCGTAAAAATTGCGTTAAGAACGGCAACGCGTAAACTTAAAGGTCTGAATTTGTTGACAATTTAATATTAGGTATTTATTCAAAGTTTTACAATTATAAGAGTAAAAAGACTTCCCCGTAAATAATATATTAAAATGTTGACTCAAAATTACACAAAATTTTACAACTTACCTATAATTGCGGCGTCTGCCGATTAAAAAATAACTTATTTTACGCTTACAACAACGTTAATATGTTTATATTAAAGTTTATAGTTAAATCATAGACGTCGCATGCTTTCGCAAAATTTTACAAAACTTGTCAATAGCGTGTTTTGGTTTTGGAAGGTGAGTTTGCAACTGACACGATTAAAAAAGCTTTAATAAATACATAGCGTCGTCTTCGCTATCATCATCGTCGTCAGCACGCTCCTTTCTTGTTGTTGTTTTCGGTTTGCGGCCGTCGTCCGCAATCGGCGACCTTCAGCGGTCAGGGGCGCACGATCATTCGGCTCTTGTGTGCGCTACACCGGCGGCATCATGTCATCACAGGCAGCCCCTGCGAAGACGATACCGAAACCCGTGAGGTTTCTGTTCGGTGGCTCTGCCGGGTAAGCCCCGTGAAAACCTCGGTGCTCCGCCGGCCGGTCACTTTTGTAACTTGTAAGCCGACACGGCGCCTTCACCGCAGCGCCGGTCGTAGGGAAATGTAAACGAGATAACGTCGCTTATCTTTCTTTAGAATATGAAAGGACGCAGGAAGCAAGTGCGATCAATGAACTCGACGGCATTGCATATCCAATAAACCCTGCCGGCGGATGATCGCACATTCCGCTCGTGTGAAACTCGTTTTCGTTTGCGTTAAAATACTTTCGTGTATGTTGGTGTGGAGGGATTCGCCGCACTCTACGCGTGCTCTAAAAACGCGCGCGCGCGTCGGATCGCGGGCGAAAAGCATATTTTGCGGCGGGCTTTCTAGAGCTGCCGCACGTATTCCTCCTACATTAGCGAAACCGATATCGTATCACTTCGCTGAAGTGTACTGTCGGATGTTTTGGGTTGATTTCTCGGTATGTGGAGCACGGAAGAGGCCGTCAAGTTAAGGCAGTAAAAAGAAAGCGCTGGAGATGCAGCAGCGTATTAAAATTTAACGTATCCACTTGAACAGCCGTTCAGGCACTTTGCATAACTTCGTTAGCTCTCCGGACAGTGGCCTTTATAAATAAAAAAAATGAAAATTACCTTCAATCAAGACCAGGTTAGGTGCCGCCAAAACAGAAAATATATCTTTTCTACAAGGTTCAAAGCTTTGGTTCTCCTTCACATATGCCTAGAACAGTTGTTTACAGGGCAAAAAGAAGTTGCCCATAATTTTAAAAATTCTTGCTCTCCATTGCAGACAAGCATTGTGCGCCAAAAAGGAGTGTTCATCCTAGTGAATCTTACACCGCTCTCTTCACTACCACCCAGAGTCTTGACAGCTAGGCTGAATTCTTAAAGACCGCTGAATGGAGGTGTGACATGTAGGTTATTAAGATACAATACTGCGCAGCTTCTCCAATAAACGAACCGAAGCACTTTCATCGACTCCACAGTGGGCTGCTAGAATGCACAAGGATTATTACATGCTTAGCACTTCCATCCTATTTCACATGGTCACGTTTGGCTGTCATGTGATGTCGTGATTGACAGTCAGTGTCACAATCTGAAGTGGGCTGGATGTGCTGAGCTCGCTGTAATAATGACTGTACGCTGTAATGCAAAGTTCTGGAACAGCAATTTATACAATGTAAATTACACTGAAATCTCATTGTAACAAAGTTTCATCCTACATGAAAATAAGTTCGTTATATCCAAAAATTCGTTATAGAAGTATATTCTTAACACTGTCTATTGCAACACTATTCTTCATTTACATCAGTATATTTGATATTTCGTTATATCTGGGTTCGTTACACCAAGGTTCGAGTGTAACTCGTCGTGTGCTCTTGCAGGATGGCAGCCACGCTGTTTGTGCAACCGCTAGACTTGATCAAGAACCGCATGCAGTTGAGTGGCAAGTATACGCCGGCAGCTTTGCATGCATCAAGTCATAGAGCAGTGACTTTAAAACTTGTTCCCACCTCACATACCCATGAACTTGCATCCAACACACTGTTGGGCATTATAACTACAGCGGGCATTCAGTAAACGGAATCTTAAACAAAACTGCTGCTTATACAAAACAAGTGATTTTTACAGGATTAGTTTCGTACTTGTGTTCTGCACCTTTGTTTATCTCTTAGTAAGCGGAACTCCTGTTACATTGAACATATCTCCCTCGTCCCTTAAGGTTCCATTTAATGAGAGTCTACTATATAACTGTCTAATTGCGCTTATATGGGTGGTATGCTCTTTGAAAGCACAAAATGAACTGCCAAGACTATCTGTAGGGACGCACAAAACATTGTCATCCTGCTGTCATTCAATAACCTCGGCTGTCCTTTTGACTTCATCAGTGGCTGTAGTCATTTCAGATACGAGATACTTTTCGAAGAAGTTTTCTTATTTTGCTTTAAGTAAAATATAGTGTCTCTTTCTGTCACCTGACCTGTATGTAGGGCTTGTACTATATTGAGGCTATAATGTGACAATATATTGAACTCTCAGCAGTGCTACTGAAAAGCAAAAACTGCAAGCTCTACATACAGGCCATGTGACAGAACGAGACACTATTTTACTTGAGGCAAAATATAGGGTCTTATTCTGCTACGTGGCCTCCATGTAGAGCTTGTAGTTTCTGCTTTCCTGTAATATTGCTTAAGGTTCATCGTGGAGGATTTTCTCTTTTTCGAAGTGCTATGGCTGATATGCACATTAATGGTTTAGCAATAAAGTTTTATACTCGCAACCAAATTATTTATTGAATCATCCGTATGTGTATAAGAACAGTTAAATAAATATGTGCACAAAAATTCATTTTTTTCTTATTTTTGTGTGTTTTGGCTCTTATAGATAAGAAAAAGAACCTTTAACGGGGTCTGACATTTGCTAATTAATCTGTCTTGCCATGTTTTTTGTTCGTGAAATCCAAAATGTGACACTCTTGCTAGCTGTATGCAGTTCATTTTATGACATTTTGTCACCCCTGATTTTTTTTTTCTTTTCATTGCTGTGCTGTGCAGGCGAGGGTGGCAAGTCCAAAGAGCACAAGACGAGTCTGCATGCCATCCGCAGTGTCATCCAGAAAGAGGGCATCCGAGGGATGTATGCAGGGTGAGAGACCAATTACCATCACTCCTTGCCTCTTTTACATGCCTGCAATGGCCTACAATATTGCTTGCTGGGGCCACATTTCGAGACGGCTTTTCAGTGCTTGCAGATCGACTTGTCAAGGGGAGGAGGACGAGTAGTCGCCTCAGTCATTGGACACGCAAGACTTTGTGTCATGCAGAGCCGTCAGTCATTGGACACGATTAAGTCATTCGACACAAATTAAGTGACACTGTTGCCAAAAGTGACGAGCCTGAAATGCTGTCTCTGTAGTAGGAATGTGCTTGTACATTCTTACAGGGTGAAAATTGAGGAAGGCTGCGGACAGTGTAAGTATCTGGGACAGTTGCTCGGTCATTCCTTACTCCACATCTGTACCTCTAGCTGAATTATTTCTTGTGTGTGCAGCCTTATGCTGACAGCACTGTTTACCATATTTACACGATTGTAGGTCGACCCATTTTGTTGTAATTTGAAATCTGAAGTTGGGGTATCGACCTAGAATTGAAAACTAGTTTCGATTGTAACATAGGCGTACCAGTTGGGGGGCATGGGGGGCGTGAGCCTCCCATTGAGAAAAGTTAAGGAGGCGGAGCCCCCCCCACTTTCGACAGTGGTCACTGTTCGCTGCATGCTGGGGAAAGCAACAACTAAGGCTAAGTTGTCCTTCTCCACCGTAATCACTCACTTATGTTGTTACCAGGAAATATTACAATATAGTGAAAGTTCTCCAACATTTTTGTGGTGCCGATTAGGCTCTTGCGGTGCAAACCGCCTATGTGGCGCTTTCGCACGTGGTGCCGTAGCATTGTAGAGCAGGCCAGTGCTGAACAGGGGCCTAATAACGATGCATAACTTCTCCACGCTTTTGTTCTGCTGTGGCTTATGCAGTTAAGGATGCAAACGAGCAAGCTTTTTATAGACTGGTCAAATGATCTGCTGCTTCAGGAAAATTTTTTTCTTTAATTGAAAATGAATATTATCACTGTTGCTTTATCGAAGCTGCTGTGAGCTGACGAATGTTACGAATCTTCTTTAATGTTCTAGTGTTACCTGGAAGCGTGAAAAAAGGATTCCCGTTTTAGTCTCCTATAAACCTGATCAGCCTTGCTTATGGTAATTTGGAGCGATGGTGGCAGCTTACAAAGTGGCGACAGATAAGGTGATGGACTCGAGCACAGCGGGAAGCTCAGCTTTTAAGCTTGCCTTTTTAACTTGACCCACCAGACCAAGGGGAAGGTGAAATACTATGGTTTTTAGCACTATGTAGGCTTAAATGAGAGTCGGGCTAGTAGGTTTTCATTCAACTTGAATTGTATTTTGCAGCTCAGAGTACAACTTGGACAGCAAAGAAGTACACAGGTGCAGCGCTGCTTATTTTTATCTCTTCCTCTTTCTCAACAAGGACGAGCTCAGAGATGTGTGCGCGCACAAACTACTAAATGCCTTGATTCTACAAGTGAAAATATTTTAATATACTCATATTTGATTTATTTATTTATTAAAATATTGTTGGTCTGATCTTCAGACCTTAGGCAGGAGTGGGTACAAGTGAATACAAAAAAGGGTACAATAAACACATATAAAGCATTACGGCGATATTAACAACAAAAGAAGAAGAGTACAATTCATACAAGCAAAGCAGCAAGATATTTAAGTAACCAGAAAAAACATGAATACGTAAACAAATGGAAGAAAAAGAGCGTCAGGGTTCATTTAAAACTATGTCAGAGCTATGTCCCATGGACTTGTTGTTGTTTCATCTCGCCAGCTGTTATAAGTAGCAGCTGATAATGTGACCATTTAAGTTGCAATTTCATTCAAGAGAGTTTTGTTTAATAGGAGTCTACTGTAATACTAATTAAGTTATAGATCAAATGAAATTTCATTCATATTTTTCTTCAAATGAACTGTAGAAGAGTGAAAACAGTCAGCATTTTCTCGCAATTTTACTGAAGGCGTAACTGTTGCTGGGAATTACAGGGTTAATATACTAGTATGTGCTAAAGTACATTTGGCATTAGGAACTTACCTTGTGCGGACAAGCACCTTGTGCAAGGTCCTCGCCTGTTTCGCGTTCCGCGTGTCATTTATCTCTATTCATCTATGCAGCGCATAATGTCACTTCACAATGCCATGCCAACTAGCACTAATGGAGGCACATCATAACATTTCGGGTTCACGCATAAGTGCTAGAAAGAGGCCATGTTTATGTCTTTTATAAGACACCATTTGCAAAGGTTTGAGTGAAGTAATAAGCACATCCTTGATCGAAGCAAGAACACTGCTGGCAGTGATGCACTTGCTCTAGCCGGAAAATAAACGGTGAATATCTGGAATTACTAAGTTGCTGTCAAAACCACCTTGTACTCGTTGCTGGCCCTCTTCAACTTCAACTTCTACACTAAAGCCCACCTAGATTAACACATTAATGACAACCTGCATGAATTTCTGTTGGGACAGAATGCATTTCATGAGAACCACTTTGGCGCTCGGAAATTTAATTGCATTTCAGTAGAAAAGGTGCACGGAAAAGTTTGGGTGATAGCCTGTGGGCATATATTGCTTGTTTTGTCCCAATGTTTTTAGACACAATATTAATGAAAACTTACAAACAATGATGCCACGGAAAGCACAGAGGATGTTCTTATAAGTAATTGCAATGTAAATGTGAAGAACCTAGAGCATCGGACGCGTTATTCGGAGGTCGCACGTTCGGTCTCTGCCCAAGGCAAGTAATATTTTTATCTACTAGTCTCTCTTCACATTTACATTACAATTATTTCCCCCATACTTTCCTTAGTATTATTGTGTGTTAGTTCTCATTAATATTGCGTCTAACAGAAAAATGAGCCCTAAATGCACACTTATTTCGTTCACCCAATGTTGTTTGTAGCTTCTATGAACAAGAATAGATAACCCTGTTCTTTTCTATGCAAAATGTAGTGTAGTCGTAGCACATTTGATGATAATATTTATTGATGTTTTGTGGAATGGGCTTTTGAAGTTCATGGTTGGTAGTATTGAGCTTGACTTGACATCACAAAGTTGAGCGTGTTTCCTGATTTCACATGTGTGTCATGGATCTGCTGACGGTATCTCAATCTATCTAGCCTTTCTTTTATCCTTTCTATTTTGTCAATGGTGCAGGGCAGAAGACTGCAAGCTTATTAATCTCCTGGCTCTTCTTACCTTTACTCTGCTCTATCTGGTATGCTAGTGTGGCTGCAGAAAAAAAAAAAGAGGAATAATAATAAGCCATTACTTACGTCGTAAAACGTTGTGCAAGAAGCGATAACGGATTGCCATCTGTGTAGGGGTGCTCTTTTAAACTGCAGCTGGTGCAGCCATCTGTTTAGCTCATTTCTGTTTTGAAGGCTGTGTCTGTGCCATAGTCTGGTTATAAATTTGTAAGCGTGTACAGAAATAACTAGGAGTGTCAGCCAATACCCAAGCAAAAAATATAGGTTTTGTCAAATGTGCACTAACTATATACACTCTTTAATGGCTTATAATTTTATTTACTTATTTATTTACAATACTGTAAGCCTTTTGGGGTCGTTACAGGGGTGGGAGTGCACAATATACAATATTAGAATACAATACTATGGGTGAAATACAATACTATTGTAGTGGGGAATTCGCAAGGCACTGCGTAGTGGGACCATCTCTCTCTGAGTGCGAAGCGCGAGTGGGTGCACGAGCTGTAGACGCTGGACTGCTCGAGCATTTCTGTCCGTACCGGCTGCCTGCCTACTATCTGGCGTCGCTATTAAACTCTCTTGCAAAGTGGTGGAGGTGCTGGATATGCAAACCTGGAACTTCGAAGCCGGAAGCTGCCCACTGCATCAGCAATGCCTGATCAGACGACCGAGCAAGGTACCACCCTGCAAAGCACGGCCCAATCTCAACTGGTCATCGTACCTACCACCCTGCGCCAACGGGATCCCCCCTTCTTCAGCGGCACTGAGGATCAAGATGTGGAAGACTGGTTGCAGCTGTTTGAAAAGGTGAGCGCCGCCAACAAGTGAGACGACCCCTTGAAATTGGAGTATGTCCCATTTTATCTCAAAGACGTCGCCAGCCTGTGGTTCACAAACCACCATACTGAATTTACCACTTGGGCCGCTTTCAAGGCCACCCTTGCAGCTGTGTTTGATCGCCCCGCAGTGTGCAAGCTGCGTCCTGAACAGCACCTACGCGGACGAGCACAAAGGAAGGGCGACAACTTCACTAGCTACATTGAAGATGTCATCGATTTATGCCGGGGTTTTAATCCTGAGATGACTGAACAAGACAAGATCCGGCATATCTTGAAAGGAATAGACGATGATGCCTTTCAAATGTTGCTGGCAAAGGGCCCAAGTACTGTATCCGAACTTGTTACCTTGTGCCAGAGCTTGGAAGAGATTCGCAAGCAACGTGCATCAGTTCGAAGGTCGACGACAGCAGACGACTCTCTCGCTGCCCTGGCCGTCGGTGGTGACAGCACCCTGCTAGAGCAGATAAAAGAATATGTACGCGAAGAGGTCGCACGACAGCTTTCATGTCTCTCGTATCTGCCGACCACCGAAGCACCAACGAACCGCCTAACGCCGACAATCAAACAGGCTACTCAGGAGCAGGTCTCCGAGGCGTTGCCATTATCTACGCCTGCCTCTCCGCCAACACCTGTTGCTGCGCCACTGACTTATGCGGCCGTCGCTGCAATGCCTCCGCCTCGTCTGCCATTGTATACGCCACAACCTGTGCGACCTTCTACCACGCCGTTTCCAGCTACACAGCAGCACACCGGAAATCCTTGGCGCACTGCTGACAACCGGCCGATATGTTACTTTTGCGGGGTTCCAGGTCACGTTGCACGTCTATGTCGTCGGCGATTCGCAGTTAATGCACCAAGATACCCTGACTACTCGTTTCAGCCTCCATACCACGCGTCTCACGTGCCACCTGAAGTTCACAAACGCGATGCGCAAGCTGCTTCTGGTACCCAAACCTACGCTTCTCGACGTTCTACTTCCCGCTCGCCTTCCCCTTCAACAAGTCGTCGTTCTGTGTCGCCTATGCGCCGATGACCCACCTCTATTGAGACAGAAAACTAACTACCCCAGCTCCGGAGGCATGAGCTGTGTCATCGCCTAATCGTTTAAGTCCTTGCCTGTCTCCCACCAATCTTATCGATGTAATCGTCGAAGGTGTACGAACACTTGCACTCATCGATACCGGTGCCGCGATATCTGTGATTAGTCAAAGACTCTGCCGCTCTCTTCGTAAAGTGGCGATGCTTTCTCCCGTAGTTTCTCTTAGCACTGCGAGCGCCCAACAAATTGAGCCCATCGCGGCATGTACGGCAAAAGTGGTTATTCGAGACGTGTTGTACATCATTGAATTTCACGTGTTGGCTTCATGTTCCCACGATGTCATCCTAGGCTGGGATTTCTTATCACGTCATCACGCCGTCATGGACTGCGCTCGGGCCGAAGTGGAGCTGTTACCGTTTCGTGATGCGCCTTCTGTTGATGCGGCCGTATCTAGTGTGGCTAACCTTGTCGTCGCGACGGACATAGACATTCATCCTTTCAGCGCCCAGTTTGTCCCTGCCTGCTGCACTTCACTTTCTGATGCTACCGTCCTATTCGCGCCATCTGACATCTTCGGTAGCTGCCACCACACATCGCTGCCATTCGCCGTTCTTGCACTTTGTCAAGACACTATCGGAATATTTATTTCCAATCCGAACTCGTGCCCCCTCAGTTTGCGCCGCAACGAGACGCTCGGCCACATTCAGCTTATCGATGAAGGTACTATTGTGCCTGCCGATTTCTACGACACCAAGCCGAATATGGAGCTGAACGCGTTGGTTCTTCACTTTGCCTTGAACAGCGTGTCGTCCGATGCATTTCACAGTTCTATTGACAGCCATCTCGCCCCGGCTCAACGAGAGCAGCTTGTTACCCTGTTGCACGAATTCAGGCATTCGTTTGACTTTCCCCAAGCGGTGCTAGGAAGAACGAACACCGTTGTGCACACGATTGACACAGGGAAGAGTACTCCTTTGCGCCAGCGCTCCTATTGTGTGTCCCCGGCGGAGCGTCGCGTAATCGCAGAACAAGTAGACGACATGCTACACCATGGAGTCATCAAGCCTTCTTGTAGTCCTTGGTCTTCCCTAGTTGTACTCGTCAAAAAAAAAAAAAAGGAAGGTTCGATCCGGTTCTGCGTAGACTACAGGCGCCTAAACAACATTACGAGGAAAGATGTTTACCCTCTTCCCCGCATAGACGACGCTGTCGATTGTCTCCAAAGTGCAGAATTTTTTTCCTCGCTTGACCTTTGCTCAGGTTGTTGGCAGGTCCCAATGGCTGAGTCTGATCGTCCAAAAACGGCGTTCGTCACACAGGATGGTCTCTACGAATTTACCGTAATGCCATTCAGACTCTGTAATGCGCCCGCCACATTCGAGCGAATGATGGACAGCATTTTACGCAGCCTCAAATGGAACATATGCTTGTGCTATCTTGATGACGTTGTGGTCTTTTCACCCGATTTCACTTCGCATCTCACTCGTCTGCGTAAAATTCTACAGTGCCTTACAAACGCCAGGCTTCAGCTTAACCTGAAGAAATGTCACTTCGGGGCTAAACAACTCACCATACTTGGTCATGTCGTCTCGAAAGCCGGCATCCTTCCCGACCCTGACAAGCTTCGTGCTGTTGCCGAATTTCCTGAGCCGACTACAGTTAAATAATTACGGAGCTTTGTGGGCCTGTGCTCCTATTTTCGTCGGTTTGTCCGGAACTTTGCTTCCATCATCGCTCCGCTCACCAAACTCCTTGCTGGCCCTGCAGATCTTTCGAATTGGACTGCAGCCTGTGACGAATCCTTCGCAACACTGCGCCAACTCCTTACCTCACCACCCGTACTGCGTCATTACGACCCTACTGCGCCGACCAAAGTACACACGGATGCAAGTGGCGTCGGCCTTGGTGCAGTGCTCGCGCAACGCAAACCAGGTTTTACGGAGTATGTGGTCGCCTATGCCAGCCGCGCCCTCACTAGGGCAGAAGCCAACTATTCTGTTACGGAAAAAGAGTGTCGGGGATTGTGTGGGCGTTAAACAAGTTTCGCCCCTATTTGTACGGCCAAACGTTTGATGTGTTAACTGACCATCACGCACTCTGTTGGTTGGCTTCACTGAAAGATCCTTCTGGTCGCCTCGGACGTTGGGCACTAAGACTCCAGGAATTCGACATACGCGTCGTCTACCGATCGGGGCGAAAGCACTCTGACGCAGATGCGCTTTCACGATCACCCGTGAAATCTGATAATACAGAAATATCAGCCCTTGACCTTCCTCTCTCTGCCGTCAGCGTCACAGACATGTCATCCGAACAGCGGAAAGACCCTTGGATTGTCTCGCTCTTGAATATGCTTTCTGACGCATCAACTTCTGGTTACCCGCGTTCTCTTCGCCGCCAAGCAACGCATTTCGCCATACGGGATGGCCTGTTATACCGTCGCAAGTACCAAGTGGTGGGTCGTAAATGGCTGCTAGTCATACCCAGCCATATGCGGTCTGATATCTGTGAATATTTTCATGCTGAGCCACAATACGCACACGCCGGTGTGCTAAAGACATATGAGCGGATCCGCCAACGTTACTACTGGCGGGGTATGTACACGTTTGTATGCAAACACATTCGCTCATGTTCCCTGTGTCAGCAGCGCGAGACATTTTCTTATTCACCCGGTCAACTGCAGCCTTTACCATGTCCTGCACGCCCATTTGACCGTGTTGGGATTGACCTATACGGCCCGCTACCGTGCTCTGTTGGTGGTAATTGATGAGTGATTGTGGCTGCCGACCATCTGACAAGGTACGCCAAAACGGCAGCGCTACCTTCGGCTGGTGCTCGTGACGTTGCAACCTTCATCTTGCATCGGTTTGTTCTTCGTCATGGTGCACCACGGGAGCTCCTGAGTGACAGGGGCCGCGTATTTTTGTCCGAAGTTCTGCAGCAGCTCTTACATTCATGCCGTACGGTATACCGCACATCAACAGCCTACCACCCTCAGACGAACAGCCTAACGGAACGTTTCAATAGAACCCTCGGAGACATGCTCGCTATGTATATTGATTCCGACCACTCCAATTGGGACGTTGTCCTTCCTTTCGTGACGTATGCCTACAATACGGCGATTCAATCAACAACGGGCTTTTCTCCATTTTTTCTTTTATATGGTCGTGACCCATGCAGCACACTCGACACAATTCTGCCATACAATCCTGATGCCTCCGAGTTCAGCCCAGTTTCTGAAATGGCCGAACATGCCGAAGAGTGTCGTCAGCTTGCACGGTCCTTCACAGCGATAATAAAGCCCTCCAAAAAAGATCGCCACGACCGTGATCTTGTTCAGGACACTTTCCCCGTCGGTTCTCTCGTGTGGCTCCGACTGCCTTTCCACTCTCCTGGCCTGACTCCCAAGTTTGCACCAAAGTATACTGGCCCTTACCGCGTCATACAGCACCCTTCTTCTGTCACCTATGTGATTGAACCGCTCAAGCCGTCCACGGACAAGCACCGCCTTGGTCGTGAGACGGTCCACGTCAGTCGCCTGAAGCCCTGCTACGACCCTCCTGTTCTCTCGTCACCTTGAGTCGCCAGGATGGCTCGTCTTCGTTGCCGGGGTATTCTAGTGGGGAATTCGCAAGGCACTGCCTAGTGGGACCATCTCTCTCTGAGTGCGAAGCGCGAGTGGGTGCACGAGCTGTAGACGCTGGACTGCTCGAGCATTTTTGTCTGTACCGGCTGCCTGCCTACTACCTGGCGTCGCTATTAAACTCCCTTGCACTATTTCTTTTCTGTGTTGCGCCATCTTGAAACTGTGTTGCCCTTCCTTCGGGGAACCTGCAGATTCGTTCTCTATACCTTTTAACCTTTAAGCCGCAGTAACATTTAACCCACATTGTTTCATTTACTCGCTAAGAATTGAATCCGTAATATGCACTGTCAAAAACGTAATTTTGTGGCACAAATGTAACTGAGCGTATGATGCATTGGCTTTCTGCCTATTCTCCGACTGCTCTGTTGGTATATTTTTTTCTCCTTGCGAGAGCAGGCAGCGAGGTGCGTATTTATCTCGTCAAGAATGCCAACAAAGATTGTCGTTTGCAGCTGTTGATGTGCACAGCATAAGTGACTGAAATGCTGTTTATTTTTTTTTACGAAACACAAAAACCCTGCTAAGACCAACAGACACATCCTTCATGTTTTTTTCTCCCATTCATGCTGGTAATCAAGTTACATCACAGGCAATGACTCAGCGCATCTATTTTATCTTGGCGTACCTCCTGCAAAAGACATCTTATCTACTTCTCTTACAACCGCTTGAAAAGATACACGTGTCAGCCTCGGGCTGTTTGTCCAGACACGCTGTTGCGTAATCGAGCAAACACAGACAAAAAAGTTGGCAAGAAGAAGATGATAGAGAGATAGAGACACCCTTGTGCGATTCTTATGATAACTGTGCAGGCTGATAAATGTATGATAAGTAGGTGGGTGTGACTCATCGGCAAGAATGGTTATTCGTCCATTGGTGCTTCCTTTTTCAAAATTAAGTCCATCCAGGCTACATTAGTAGTGAAGCCCGGGCAGCAAGACGAGCACTGGCACTGTATGGCCTTAGTTGTGCTTGAATAACGTGCATTGTTTTTTCGATTGTCTGACGGTTGATTTGATCAAAGAAACAGCACTGTCGTACTACTCTCGCAGTAGATCGTGTCAGTTTGTAACTGATATTTACCCAAGTACTCAGCATTGAATCAATCATCTTGTGATATTCAATTATGTGAAAATGTTCAAAGTGTTCTTATTATGTGTATGTGTGTGTGTTTTTATTGCATGGTATATTAAAAAAAACTGGCTGTCAAACTTAGCATTCATAGGTTGCTAAATTTCAGATAACAGATAATTAAGCCTAAAAAAATAGCGTAAAGGAATTGTTATGTTTGATAGAAATGTGATTTAGAGAGGTAAATTAGAAATGAAAGTAAGTGTGAAAATAATTTACCACAGGTTGAGGGGTGAGCATGTTGTGCGTACAGTGCTTCAACCTCAAGTTACAGTGGCAACCGCCTTTTTTGACAGATATGAGCCCACAGGATATTGGAGGGCGGCATTATTGACACTGGCCTGCACTAGCTTTTTGTCTCCCTCACAGAGGCATAAAGAATAATCAAGCCTTTTCCTCCCTAACTTGTACTGGTTTGACCCTGTTGATGATGTGCACATTGTTAAGAAGTACATGTGTGAATAGAAAGTTTTAGTTTCGAAGTGAATAGCGTTTTGATTTGAATAATTCCAAATTGATTTTGAATAGTATATTTTACATATTAATGAGAAAAATGAGCATATTTGCCATGACCAAACTAATGTGCTCAATACAATTTTTGTAGTTGAACCAAAGCATGTGCAAATGTCATCCTTTTTGATTGAAGTAGAAGCAACCTTGAATGGTTGGCGGATTTGACTTTCAATATAATTCAAGTGATAACTTGTAAAATATGTCGCATCTTAACATTTACTGCACCGAGAGCATGTGAGCCAGTATAACAAGCGTTTAAACTTAGAAAGCGATGAGTCAAAGCGCCACTTCATTTAACTTTAAAGTGGCGCTTCGGGGCATTGCGTACCCATCTTGGATAGATATATTCACAGTATAACAATGCTTTGCTGCAGTGAAACCACACTTTCAGGGAGTTTATGTGCGGACAAGTATACAGTTGTTTGTTCATTCCGAATACTTCAAAATTTTTAGTAGTTTAAATTCATATCGATATGATTTTGAATACTGTAATGTTTGTTCAAATATTCGAAGTGCTTGAATATTCGCACAAGTGCTTGGGAAGTTCTGTTGTGGCCACCTTCTTTGTTGGATCTATCCAGGCAAGACTGGCAGACACATGTGCAAAAAGGAAAACTTTGAAAATAATATGGTAAAATCTTCTTTGCAGGCTGTCGGCTGGTTTGCTGCGCCAGGCATCCTACACCACTGTTCGCATGGGAGTGTACACGTCGCTGTTTGAGACGTTCAGGTATTGGCCGTTCTGCTGACCATGTGTAACTGTAACTTTCTTTTACAACAATACTCATCACAATTAGCTTCCTGCTCTTACAGTGGTTCAACAAATATAAGCAGCATCAAACATCTTTACCATATTAGTATTACATTCCTGTCATTACGTCTTGAACTTAGCAAAAGTATGTACGCTCTCTTTTTTATTTTAATCGTAATTTAATGCCTCTATGTGAAGAAAAAGAAAACTCACCACAGCGGTAGTACATGGTAGAATCTGCAATTATGCTGCTAGCATAGGTGATCATGTGCAGCTGCAATTTCCAAACTGTATGTCGTTTCCGATAGCACTGTCAATTAAAGTGAGATGTGTCATTCACCAGGGTAGTTGTAGCTTTATTATGCATCCTAAGTTATAACTAGGAAAGTTCTTTCCTTTCTGTAGTTATTGTTTGATACTAGGTGCCTGATCGATTGGTCCTTAGCTGAGATGTCAAGGTTTCACGGGCTTTGCTTTCGTAGCAAAGGTGCCAAATTGGTAGCGTCAAAAAAAGTTAGTGAGCAGAACAGTTCTACAAGCGATGAAGCTATGGTTCTAAATCTTGCCCTCACCCGACTAAGTGAATGTTGTTTGCACTTTTCTCACTGTATGACGTAGAAATATTTGCAATAAAAGTGTGCTGGCATCTATCTGCTAGTGACAATGTATAAACTTTGGCACTTGAACCTTGCGGCACTGTCTAAAGACACTGTGGCTAAGACAATGAATAGTGGCTGGCTTGCGTTTTTCACAGAGTCGACTGTTTTATTGTAGTGTTCTGTAAGAGAAATTGAAAATTTTACCAGAATTTTTTTCAGCTACTTCTAATGAGAACGTAAGCATTAGACTATTTTTGGCTTTATTTTGCTCTCACAAAGGAGGCTGCACATAGACTGCATGAAGATCCTTTGTTTGTGACTTTGTTTGTGAAACAAAATACTTAACTGTGGCATAGTATGCTAAGTGTCGAGCAGGTTAAGCACATGTTCACATCTTTGACAGAGAATATGACCATTTTTACTCATGCCAAAATTATGTTGCATGATTGTGGCATGATTATATAATGTGTATTACGGTGTATATAGCAGAAATAATAAACTTTCCTCATCTTGCCTACTTTCCTTCATATCTCATTACGCTATATAACATCACAGTGCAATTGTCAGACTCGAGTAGTTTTTCTAATATCCTTAAAACTGGATCACGGTGAGCTCTTATTGTGAGCCTTCCACTCCTGAATGCAATTAAAGGTGATCTTGAGAAAGATATCGCATTGAACCAGAAAAAAAAATAGAGAGAGCTCAGAAAGATTTTCGGGAAATCATTGGATAACTAATGCTTGGAGGGTCTATTGTAATTTGAAGATGTGCGAAATGGTCTGTCTGATGGGCTGTGATTTTGATTTCTTCATGCTGTACTTGCAGTAAGGAAGGCAAGCCTCCAGGCTTCCTGGTCAAGGCGTCAATTGGAATGGTGGCAGGCGCCGTGGGAGCCTTCTTCGGCACACCTGCAGAGATATCTCTCATCCGAATGACTGCTGATGGAAGGTGAGCGTGGGTAATTATTTTATTGTGACATTTTTTTCTCATACGTCTGTCTGCCAGCCATTGTAAGTTAGTAAATTTCACCAGTCATTGTAAAGTACATGTAGTACATGAATTTGAGTGATTGCTTCGAATGAACCAGGATTTTGGATATTCCACGTTTACCAGGGGAATATATTAATAACCGTACGCCTTGAGCGGCAGAATTCCACTTGTTAAACCGTGTAGTCAAAAAAAAATTCAGCTTAGAGGGCTACTGACACAAACGTTTTGGCCTTGCGTTTTTTTGCTGCAGTGTGTTCCTGGGGGCTTGTTAGTCATAACACGACACATCGTTTTCTGCAGCACGCGACAGATAATTACGGGCTCGTCATTACCTACCAGTGTTTGTTTCGGTTTCAAAAACGACAAGCCACAGGGTGCAACTATAACCACCTATCGAGTGCAACGCTCGACCATGTCGGCACACAGAACTGTGACGCACTTCTGCGCAGTTCACACCAAGAAAATTTTTTAATGCGTGAAAACTTGGGCAAGTTGGTAGAACCTAACTGAATCTGCCAACAGCGCAACCTTGGAGCAGTTACAAAGTAACTACAGAAGTGAAAAAACAAGGATAGAAAAAGCGCTCGTTCTTACCCTTGTTTTTTCGCATCTGTAGTTACCCTGTGACTACTTTTAGGTTGTGCTGTTCATTCATCAAGCTTTTTCGAACAGGAAATGAGACAGCAATGTCATCAAACACAAAACTGTTAAGTCAGGCATCATGCCACACACTCCCGAGCAGCTGCCGAGTAATAGTATACTGGAGGAAATGCAACCAAAGAAAAATGGTGGCTATGACGTCATAACTCGCTGCAACCTGGTTATGGGGATATAAGTAGGGGGTCTTCGAGGGTCCCCTTTGAGGGTGCCAATAGCGCGATGGAGTGAATCGCTCATGCAAACCTCAAAATTATTTAAGTACCTTCCAAGCTATATTCGCTGTCGATATTTTGCAGATGATGTATGCATGTTCACAGGAATCGATCCCGCAGCCTATCTCGGCCATGAAATTTTGCGTCAGTATCCCTTTAAAAGAGTACTGACACGATTTCGAGACATCGCAAAAAGCACGCTTTTCATTTTTTCGCTTTCCGGTGTTAACAATCTCCACACAACTGACTCGGACAATACATAGAAGGTTGTACGTTCATTTTAAGGTTTTTGTTGCTGAGTATCGACAAGCCAGCCTCATCGCAGTGGGCATTATCTCGACGAGCTCCACTGAGTTTGTGAACTCTGTATACTGCATGCAGCCTAAATTACAGAAGTCACTGTCGAAGTCACTGGATGATGACTCGCTCGTTGTTTGCGTGCACCACGAACAGATGACGTATCTGCCGCTAGTAGATTGTGAGTTGCTGTCTCCCTGTGTCATCACACTGACGACATGCCACTGACAAGCCATCTCCTCAATACTGATACCAAAAATTTTTTAAGGTAAGCGTACACTCAAACCTTGAAAAATAGTCTTGCAATAAACATAGTGTTAGAAATATACCTTTAGAGCGAATTTCCAGATATAACGAACTTATTTTCATGCAAGATGTAACTTTGTCATAATGAGGTTTGAGTGTATTAAAAATATATTGGATGCATTCCCATGCTCCACAATACTCTTCTTAGATTTCTCAGCACCAGTGTTTAGATTTAGAGTGACAATCTGAAAATATTTGAATATTATGTCAGTACTGCTGTAACGGCTGAGCTAGAGTATGTGATCCACCAAAGAGTGTGCCAACTAAACAACGTTCGAAGATTTTCTGCCATAAGCCTGAGTTGAATCATTGAGTGAAATTGAACTTCTTCCCCGAAGAAAAAATACAACAAACACACTGCTTGTGCACAGCAGAAATACTTTCTTGTTCCAAATGATATGGTGCGAATATTTGAATAAAGTGATTCACAGGCCATTCAGAAAGTTGTGGCTTGAAAAACCGGAGTATGAAGCCCCCCTCGGTATTCACAAGTCTTCCTGAACCATTAAATTTAGAAATGTATATTGTTACATCAGTTATTCTATCTTCCTCTGCAGGTTACCACCAGCCGAGCGTAGAAACTACAAGAACGTGTTCGATGCGCTTATTCGGATTACGAAGGAAGAAGGAGTGTTGACATTGTGGAGGGTAAGATAGTCTGAATGAATGCTTCTACAGTCTTAGCCAGTGGTGACAAATAACGGGAAAAATATATTTTCTGGTTATCTGGGGCGGCTGTATGGCATAACAGTGTAACACTTGTTCAAAAAGCATCTCAAGGTCATTTCAGATATGTATTTATGCCTCAGAGATCTTAAAGGGAGAGGGTAAGCAAAAATATTGAAAAAATAATTTTTTTCCTCTAGCATTATTTGAAATCTGCAGCATTTTCTGAACCAGATTCAGGTGTTTGATTGTCTAAGTATGATTCTTTATTTCTCTAAAAACAACATATTTTAACACTTGCACGGAGAGAGGCCTGCCAAGCCCCCAATCTTACTTAGCAAGGGATTCCTTGCAGTTCAAGCATCATAGCTAAATCGAGAAGTTACAGTTTGCAAGCTGGAGTGATTTGGGCCATTCAGAGAAGAATGGGTCCAGAACTGCAAAAATGAAATAAAGCAGAGGCATCAAGATTACTGTCTGGAAATCTATATCTGGTCGGGGATGTCTTAGTGGTGTCATCATTGCCAAGCACCAAAACTGTTATCGTTGGGCCATTAAAAGAAATAGAGCCAGCTTGGAGGACATGCGAAAAGCTGTTGGGTCCACATATTTTCACATAACATCAAAGAATACCAATCGATCTCGTGGCTTTTACTCGAAGGACACCAAAACTTGGAGTGAATTCAACAAAGCCCAGTTGAATGGTGAACCATTCTTTCATAAAGGACACCTTCAAGCATCTGTTATTGAGGCTGTTAAGCCAAATTATTTGGAACTAGTTTATCCAGAATTACTTGTTAAACGCCTTCATGGGAAAACTCAAAACCATACCGCGTTGATGGACTGTCATGAGCGAGCGCACTCCAAGAAAACGTTTTCCCGGGGCATTAAACACTGTAAATAACACTTTCGATGCTGTGTTCACTTTTAATGATGGAAATATAGCACGTGTGAATGTGTTGAACTATTTTAAAATTTCACCAGGGCGCTGCGCAGTGCAGGGCCCATGCACCCTTGAACTACGTCGACAGTACTGTGCTGACACAGCTGCATAGCAGGCATCAAACAAGGCTCGCCACACAAGACGCTTGAACGCGAAAAAAAAAAAAAAAAAAAAACGTGACTGATTCCCCTATGTAATCAGTATAACTCGAAAAGGAAACATGTCTTTACAGAGGTAGTTAAGTGTTTATTGTGCATTATTTCAGCAACAACAACAAATTGCAAACTCAGGTTAGGACTGAAAAACAGCTCTAAACTTGCGGCGCACACCTCAAGCAGAAAGAATGCACGAAATTAGCACACACAGGACGAGTGCGGACCAACAACTGTCACAATTGGTTTGGCATCGTGTGTCAGCAGCATGCTCCTCTCTTAGACACAGCCATGGCAGCGTGCTAAGTGGTGATGGTTAGGAGAACAACAGGGCGCCTAAATTCTGCAGCCTGGTAGGGCACGGTGCAGCAGCTGCGAAGTGACCTTCATCCTCTTTCGAATTACGAGTCTTATAAGCGAGAGTGTAGAAGAGACCATGCTCCTTGGAGGCGGCGCTTCGTGGAAACGAGGACCTTCAGATGACGCCCAACGCTAAGCTGTCGCGCCATCTCGCCAATGATAAAAGTTTCGAAGCTCTGAGGGCTGGAAAACTGTTAATGGTGAATATAAATGGCTTGCCGCTAACATGCCAGACGATGTGGCGTAGTGGTTAGCACCACGCGCTGAGAATCGAGAGGTTGCTGGTTCGATTCCATGTGACAGATGCTTGCCTTCTGAACCCCAGGTGGTCGAAATTTCCGGAGCCCTCCACTACGGCGTCTCTCATAATCATATGGTGGTTTTGGGACGTTAAACCCCATAAATCAATCAATGCTTGCCTTCTGTTTTTTTTTCATTTCAATCTCTTAGTATATATTTTTTAATGTCACTTCCATGATGGCTATGGCGGTACGTCAGCGGAGCTGTGGTAGACCTCGGCACTAAACACTTGCGAGTTAAAAAATGATATTAGTGATGATCTGGTTGGTGCCTAATGAACGGTTCCACTACTTTGCTGTTATTTTGTTGTACTTTTGAAATAACTCAGATTTTCAACTTTAAATGCTATTATGTTACGACATGCTTTTGTTTTGTACCTATGTTTCTTTTTCTCACCAACCACAGTATCTAGAATCATAGATTTTGGCCAGCATTTAGATAATGTAATAGGAAATATGCTGAAGCAGAATTATTGTTTTGTGAGGAAGTGCTCTTCAACACATCTAATAACTGTTATCAATTGGTAATTACGTACCTGAAGTAAAATATTTACAAAAATTAGCATTAAAATTTTCAGGGCTAAATATGCTTCGGTAAAAAGAGGAATGGCTCATGATCACAATGATAGCCAAATACTGTCGCTCTTATGGCAAAAAAGGTACATAAACTTCGCCTAACAAACATGGCGGATATAGGCCTTACTCTGTTCCCTTACAGAGGCCCTGTAACACTTTTTGAGCACTTAACACTTTTTGAGCACACTTTTTGGGCTCTGTAACACTTTTTGTAACACTTTTTGTATTCCATTCATCCACTGCAGTGAAATCACCTTTACTAGGATGTCACATGCAGATTAATGCCCACCAATTCATTCATTTCAAATACTTTGAGATTTCCAATAATTTAAATTTGAATCAAAGCTACTTGGAATACTGTAATATTCATCGGAATATTCTAAGTTCTCGATTGCACAAGCCTACTAAAAATGAATCCTGCAGCCTAAAGTGTATTCATATGCATTGTAGGTTGCACCGTGTTTGATGAGCTGACAAGAACTATTATCTAGACATGGTCTCTGGGGTAGGCAGGGTTGACAGGGAGTTGAAGGGTTCAAACTTCCTCCCCCCCCCCCTGAAATTTTATGTTTTGCGTTCATATATACTCACACACATACAAGTGCACTGATAAACATACATGAAGTATAGCTATGCCCCCCTTCTTCCCCCCAAAAATTATGGCTATGCTACTAGACATAGTCACTCTTTGACATGGTCCTGGACATGGTCACTCACTCTAAGGTTAAGAATTTGAGATAAGGTCATGCACTATAGCACAATAACTAAAGATGTGTGTAATACCTCACGGTTAATGAAGATGTGTAACGACATATCTTTGACAGGCTTGGTGGCCCCGTCGTGGTGGTTTAGTGGCTAAGGTGCTCGGCCGCTGACCCGTAGGTCACGGGATCGAATCTCGGCTGCGCTGGCTGCATTGTCGATGGATGCAAAAATGCTGCTGGCTCGTGTGCTCAGATTTGGGTGCACGTTAAAGAACTCTAGTTGGTCGAAATTTCCGGAGTCTCCCACTACGGCGTCTCTCATAATCATATGTTAGTTTTGGAACCTTAAACCCCACATATCAATTAATAAATCAACTCTTGAGCATGAAGCTTCTAGTGAAAGCATGCTGATTCAATGCATGTGCTCTCATGTAGGGATGCGTACCAACAATTGGCCGTGCCATGGTCGTGAATGCTGCGCAGTTGGCCTCGTACTCCCAAGCCAAGCAGCTACTACTTAACTCAGGTAAAGTGGTAGGAAAACGCTGCTAGCTGGTTCGTTTTTCATTGCGCATTCTGGCGAACAGAAAGATTTACCATGCATATTGTTTGTTGGGAAGGCTCCAGTAGAATGCATTGAGTCAAATGCTGACACAGCCTATATGGCAATATACGTATGTGTATGACTTAAATCACACTTGTGACTTGAACCTTTGTCATCTTGAAAATTTGTCTAGATCTGAGTTTTTGTCTAATGTATGAAAGGTCACACAGTGGGCACAATGCATAAAGAGAGGGTGTCATATCTAACGAAGTGAGTCTGCAGAGCAGTGCGAAGATATTGTGGCTTTTAACTTTTGTAATAAAGGTGCAGTAAAAGCTGGCACACCAAATATTTATATCACATTGCAAAAAATAATGAAATGTTTTCGAGTTACAAAGTGCAGTAGTAGTAGCCCCGCCACGGTGGTCTAGTGGCTAAGGTACTCGGCTGCTGACTTGCAGGGCACGGGATCGCATCCCGGCTGCGGCTGCTGCATTTCCGATGGAGGCGGAAATGTAGGCCCGTGTGCTCAGATTTGGGTGCACGTTCTTTTAAAGAACCCCAGGTGGTCGAAATTTCCGGAGCCCTCCACTACGGCGTCTCTCATAATCATATAGTGCTTTTGGGACGTTAAACCCCACAAATCAATCAATCAAAGTGTAGTAGTAATCATTAATTCATATTCAGTAAGTAATCATTAATCATAGTCAGTAGTAATCATTAATTATCGATTTGGCTAATAAATTATCCACTATTGAAATTTTAGCTAGCCAAAAACACAGCCACTGGTTTTCATGCTTGACTCGAGAAAATTTCAGGCACGAAACTTGGCGTATTCAATATTATACATTAAATTATTTAAGTCAGCTGTGGAGTTAAATGCAATATAATTAACATTTTTGCTGTTTACCCAGTTTACCAGGTAGTATTTAGGAACATGCTATGTCATGGGACATAGTAGTGCTTCTCCACACTGACAGCACGGATTTCGTTCTATGGTTATGCAAATATCATGCAATAAGGCTGTCGGTCTGTACACTCTGGATTGCCAATGTACAGCTCTGACCTATCAGCCTACCACTTACTTTTTTCTTTTCTGTTTCGAGAAGACAAACAAAAATATGTGACAATGACTGAGACTTTGAATGAATGAAAACAAGTCTTGAAGTCATATTCTCAATTTGATAACCCAGAAACCAACTGCAAAATTAACCAGGGTCTCAGTACTGAGCTTACGGTTGACAGTACAGTGTGTTTAAATTTAGGCAAAGCACTTTTTTTGGGGGGTACTACGGAATCAAGGAATCGACTAACCCTACATAAGCATACTGGGAGAAATCTACAGTGGATCCACAGCCACCAGTTATCTATAACGAAAGCGACAGATTCCCAGTAAAGGATTCCATCGGGTGTAAGGCAGGGAGAAAAGATCTCTCCAATGCTATTCACCGCGTGTTTATACAGGAGGTTTTCAGGGCCCTAGATTGGGAAGAGTTAGGAATAAGAGCTAATGAAGAGTATCTTAGTAACCTGCGACTCACTGATGACATTGCCTTGATGAGTAACTCAGGGGACGAATTACAGCTCATGATTACTGAAATGGAAGCAGAAGAGTAGGTCTGAAAATAAATATTCTCAAAACTAAAGTAATGTGCAACAGTCTCGGCAGAAAACAGCATATTGTGAGAGAACAGAGGCTGGAAGTTGTGAAGAAATATGTCTACTTAAGACAGCTAGTAACTGTGGACCCAACCACCATGAGAGTAAAATAAGTAGAAGAATAAAGATGAGGTGCATCGTATTCGGCAAGTACTTTCAAATCATGAATAGTAATCTGCCACTAACCCTCAAGAGGCAGGTATATAACAACTTCATCTCGCCACTACTTATTTATGGAGCAGAAACCAGCTTACAAAGAGGGTTGAGCTTAAATTGAGGACGACGCAGTGAGCAATGGAAAGAAAAATGGTAGGTGTAACCTTAAAAGACAAGAAGAGAGCAGAGTGGATTAGGGAACAAACGGGGGTTAAGGATATCATAGTTGAAATCAAGAAGAGGAAATGGGCATGGGCCGGGCATGTAGCGCGTAGACAGGATAACCGCTGGTCATTAAGGGTAACTAACTGGATTCCCACAAAAGGCAAGCGAGTTAGGGGGAGACAGAAGGTTAGGTGGGCAGATGATATTAAGAAGTTTGCGGGTATAAATTGGCAGCAGCAAGCACAGGACCTGGTTAACTGGCGGAACATGGGAGAGGCCTTTGTCCTGCAGTGGACTTAGTCAGGCTGGTGATGATGATAATGACTATTTTTTTAGTAGAAGAAAACCATCTACATTCTTGCCTATCTTCGAACATAGGCTATGCAGCGAGGTGGTTAATGGCAGCAAAAAACACTTTGACAATAGTATTTCTCTAAAGTATTGATTATGATTCCAGTTATTGACACGATTTTGCTGGCTGCTGCTAAGTGGGTGAACTACAAAACGGCTGCGCAGACTTGACCGTGTTGCGGTTTCGTTGCAGGTTACTTCCATGACAACATCATGTGTCACTTTGCTGCCAGCATGATCAGTGGTCTCATCACAACGGCAGCCTCCATGCCCGTGGACATCGCAAAGACCAGGTGTGTTGGCTTCAGTGAAATCTTTTTGTTTCCTTTGCACGTAGTTTTTCCGATCTTTATTGTGGCTTCGGGAATATAAGTAGAGTTATAAATATGAATCGCTCTCTCACTTTTTTTAAGGAGCCTAAACTGACTTAGTGTTACTTTTAGTGTGCGATGCAATTGTGCACAGTGCTATAAACCGAAATATCAAACTTTTATTTTTAAACTGATTGCAGCGTATAGTTGACAGGAAGACTTCACCAATAAACCTTTCAGCAATCAAGGTTGAGAAAATTACGTGCGCAGCTGCGGCAAAAGACCAGCTGCACATCTAGACTCGCAAGATCTTTCATTAGGTGTTACTTCTGCAACTCGCAGTGCAAGTAACGCAAATACAGCAGGCTTAGTCATGTAATGCAGCCACTAAAGTCATTTATTTATAAGAGCCCTAAAATAATATGTGTGGACTGAAGTTTGCTCAAACTACAAATGAAAGATAAGGTGGTGGATAAAAAAGCACCAGCGTATTTGCTCTTTGTAAGGCGATTATATATCTCACTGTGTTCTTGCGGCAAGGCGCAGCATATGGTTCTGACATTCAGGGAAAGAAATTGGTGCATGTGTTGTTCACATGGTTTAGCTAAAATGCTTCATATACACACACTTTGTGAGGTGATAATTTGTCCGGATTATCTTGGTTTGAAGACCTAATTGAGTTTTCAGGCTATGATAACCTGAAAATGTTATCAGCTTTGGATGTATTGACACTAAACTCTGTACTTGCTACCGTTGCCCCCAGAATGTGATATTCCGTGTTTAAAAGCATAGAGATTGCCTTCATTCTGTTTTAAATCCGTGTACTGATTTTCGTTTCAGAATTCAGAACATGAAGACAATCGATGGCAAACCAGAGTACAGAGGTGCCATTGTGAGTACTATTCCCCAACTGCAAAGTATATCTGTTCACTCACTACACTGGTTGTCATTCACCATTTTATTTACTGATGCCTTTATTATTTATTTACTAACATACTACAGTATTTACTTTAGTTAATCATTTAGTGTTGAAAATTGGAGAGCAGAATGAATTGACTGACATTATCGCTTGCATATAATAAAATATAGACCCATTGCATTGCAATATATAGAGTCACTGTTACAAATTATCCAGTAATAGGCTCCTGGGCACACATGCATGCAGTGAGATTCTTCAGATGTCACCTGTTTAATTTTTATGCCAGCTTTTGGCAATAGTAATCGCAGTTTGGTAGAAAAAAATAAAAAAAAGAGAAGAGCTTTCAGAGCTAGCTTTTCACAAGGAGTGAATTAATGAAAGGCAGTCACTGAACATGTTTTTGTGTAGGGAAATATTTCCATGCAGTTAAATAGTCCTTCGCTGCTAACCTTTAGGCTAGCTCGTACTGGCAGGGTGTTTATGAGTTCATGTGGCAGTGGTCATGGGTTGCATGAAGATTAAAGTACCTCTTTAGTATTATTTTCTTCAAATGCTATACAAAAGTAGCTTTTTGAGGACGTCGAGATTTTCTCTATCTGTAGCACTCTGCAACAAAACACACTTACCATCAGGTCAGCTTGTAACTTTCCTGAATTTCCATGAACTGTCAGCCTAGCCTCACCATCTTGTTATGGAGTTTTCACTGTCTAACATAAGGTTTTCGAATCGTGACACATTATTCAAGAGTGGCTTCCTTTGACACTCCTATAATTAGGCATACCGACGAATGCTGGGCTAGCAATGAACGTTAAAACACTGGGTAACTGTCAACAGCCGTTTATTGAATGCAAAACAAGAAAATGGCACTTTACATAAATTTAGTAATGCACATGCTACCGTGCACAACAAAGGTGAATTCGCCCTGCAAAGTCAGAAGTAAACATTGGTCTGAAAAAATTTTAATAATGTGCTTCGGAACGGACAGCAGTTTCAGGACTTTCATCGGCATTGGCTGAATTGGATGCATTGAAAACCCCGTGTCTCAAAGCAAGGACAGTGAACTTTCCTCCACTAGTTCATCACAGTTGACGCAACAAAAGGCCACATCGATGTCTTAAAGCCAGCTATATTTATGAGTGTTTGCTGGGGCCTCGTGACATTAAAAAAAGGGCTTCACACAGTTCCCGAGACATTGATACGCCGCGACATTACCAGGGTGTGCGCATATCATGTCAGATATGCAATTCCGAGTAAATTCATCCAAAGAACTGAGATTTCAGAATGTGTGCCGTTGTTTCATTGACTGCGGCAGCTTTTGGTAAAACAGCTTTATAATGAGTGCGAGAAAGCCACTACAGGGTGACGTACCTCAACACGTTCCTGAGAGCTCTCACATAGAGGAGAACGTTTGAAAATTGGACATGAAAATTTGCGGTTGCAAATATCATTGTGTTTGTATACGCAACTCGTCCATGGGCAAGAGACAAATCAGCATCCTTTGGTATCACAGCTATCATTCATATTGCAGGCACTGCTGGGCAGAAGAACAATATTATAATTGTAAAGACCCGTACGATACACTACCCTGACACTGACACGGAACACCGGAGAACACGTCAATAAGTAAAGTGGTCCTCAAAAAAGCACCATCTTTGGTCACAGTAATGCTTAGACATGCACAGCAACACTGCAAACACTGCAACTGCAACAATAGTATTTTTTGGCAAGAATAGTGAGGAAACTGCAGTGTAGCACTGCTCATAACCACAAAACTAAAAGACCATGTTATTAAAAAAACTACAGTGTGCTTAAATCTGCTTCAAGCTTGCTATGAACATGAAAATACACAAAACAGAAGAACTGAAGTTTTTGAACTTAACATTACAGCAATGATCAGCTTGATCTCAATCTGTTAAAAAGGATAAGAGTACATGGAATAGAAAAAACCATCCCTTACGTTCTAAGTGAAGCAGACAACATGAAATACGTATTGCATTTGCTAGCGTATAACCCGCACGGAAATGACTGAACATTCGAAACTGAAGTTTGGCTGCGAGTTATGCACGAAATTCGGTCTTCTAGTTGACTTTATGTCAATGTTTTGTACCAATGTCCGGAAATTTCTTTTTATGGTTGACCGCAAATTGTAGTTAGGGGGGCAGGCTACAGCACATACAGGCGCGGGCTATATGCAAGCAAATACGCAAGTCAGCATTGTCGCACAACCACGTTCTGTTTCTGTGATGCAACCCTGAAGGCAAGGCTGCATCTTTGCACATATGCTTTAACAAGTAATCAAACAACATTCATTATCATTCTGTCAAACAAGTTCTATTGCAAGTGGACGCGACGCTGAGCAACAACAACACTACTTCAACAGTTGAGGTTCTCGGCTAAAGTTTTAGTGAAAGACATAATTAGCAGCAGCCACTGTAGATATGTATGAAAAATGTTTAGACAGGCTTAATTTCAACATTGTTGGTAACCTGATCCTTTTTTACTAATGGCATGCTGGGGAAAGCCACACAGCTTCAGACAGTGAGCTTTACTAAAATCTTTACACAAACAACTTTCTTGGCTGAATCGCCAGCAGCAAAGCATAAAATGTTATTTTTTTTTTGGCTAATGCCACCTTATTGTGGTGTGTTCCGACTAGGTGAATGTCATTTCAAGCTTTCAAAAAATGTTACTCCCTACGACAAACCACCACAGTGTAAGACAGAGGGACATTAAAATTACTGAGCGCGAGAAATGGTGGTGTACACATACATGGCTTTGAAATATATCTGGTAAAAAACTTCAAAGAAAAGTGTTCTAGTGCTTGCCTCTTCATAGAATGTTAATGCACAGTAAAAATCTCGTGGGGTAAGAAAATAAAAAGAAAGCTTGGCAACTAAACATGAAATGAAAAAATACACTGAGAAATGAAATAGTACAGGTCAGCTATCACCCTTTGTCACAGTGGGATGCCGTAGTGCTATTATCGCCGGTTGCACTTGTGTAAATTATCGCAGTGTTTATCACATCAAGTGAGAGGAGTACTTCTGTGTTAAGTACTTGTGCACCACGTGTTGCAAACGTTCCAGTCATGCACATTTTTGTGCCTTTTAGTTTATTGTACTCTTACAATGACAAACGGCGACCAGTGGCAAAGTTGTGAAAATGATGGAATAGAACATGTTCACAAGTATGGAAACTCTGTTCAGCTAGCCAGGTGTTTTTGGTCATATGCTATACACTTACAGTGATTACAGTAGATGAAGCCACAAATGCAAAGCAGTCTACTTTTACCAGCATTGACAAAACCGAGAAGACTAGTATATTTACTGTAGTTGTTGTACATGGACTACAGAAAAATATGTTTGCACAAATTACCAGTGACCAAGGCCACGAAACTGGGAACTGCGAGAGCCGCACCGCTATGCGGAAATTTACAAACAAGATTGTTAATTTTGCTGCTTCGGTCACCAGTCACTTGTGGCAATATTTTGCTAATGGGAGATTGCCATCTGTGTGGATATTGCACCATTGTAATGTGTTTTGACATGAAATTAAGATTTCTGAAGTTTCGAAAACAAATGAATAGACATGGAACTTTGCCCGACAAAACCAGCCTGAAGAGATGGTTTCACTTCAGCTTTGGGCCGCTAAGCCGTGAAACCGCCTATTCATGTGAAATCCACACTTCATAGATAAATCTGCGTATAACTTGCACCAAGGTTATTATTATTATTTTTTTGCTTGCTCATTAGCATTAGTATTTTGGATACCCTTCGCTGCCATTGGTCAGTGTTTACCGATGGTCCATACAGTGTATCATATGCGAAATCTTTGGAAATTCGGTCAGCTAGCCTTTTCCAGAGCCCACAAAGAAATGGTTGATGCAATGGAGGGTTCTGCAAGGCCTGCTTTAGGTAAGGAAGACAGCATTCTGGTGTAGACAGATACCCACTACAATCTGGTGCAGTGTTCACAGTGCTTAGCACAGAACTTGCCTTCTCTGGTGCTGAGTTGCCACTTGCTGTCTTTTAACTTAATGGCTAGCAACAATGCAGTGAGCAGAGAAATTCATAGTAATAAGGGCTGCAGCGCGAGCAGAGAAATGGAGGCAAAAAGTTCGGTGGCCTGATGAGATCAAGAAATGCGTGGGAATAACGAGACCACTGCAAGCACAATCTAGAGAACCGCATCGACTAGGGAAACATGGGAGAGACCTTTGCCCTATGGCGGGTGTAGTCTGGCTGATGATGATGCATTTTCCTCCACTGTCACCAGGATGTGCTGACGAAGGTGGTCCGCAACGAGGGCTTCTTCAGCCTGTGGAAGGGCTTCACTCCGTACTACGCTCGGCTGGGGCCCCACACGGTGCTCACATTCATATTCCTGGAGCAGATGAACAAGTTCTACTACCGTGTCGTCCTCGGAGACACGCAGGGACGAGGAGGACTGTGAGACTCGTCTGAAGCGAGAACAGAAGCCATATTGCCATCTGTCTTTCGTCCCGGCTGGCCAGCGGTCGCCTCATCTACTCTCCCAACTGCTCGCAAGCATAGAGTCCACTGCCGGGAGGCAGCAGTCTCTTTCTCTGTGTAGCCGGTCTGTAGAGTCTTTATCTCGCTTGTCTCAGCACTGCCGTGAAGCATTTTTGTGGTTGGTTGACTGTTAGAGGAGAATAATAAAGTATGTATTCGCATTTTGGGCTTACTAAGGGCAAAGAGTTTTATAACAATGAAGCAGTTTGCCCCATACACAGTTTAGTTAATAGTCCGTAACACTAATACGTTGCGGCACTTACAGAAAGGTTGTGTTCATATCTGATGCCATGGTTTTGATTGGCGCTGGCCAGCACCTTCCGGACTAAATGTAGCACACATACACAAATACACTCAAACCTCATTATAATGAAGTTGCATCTTACACGAAAATAAGTTCGTTATATCTGAAAATTGGTTATGAAGGTGCTAATACTACATCTATTGCAAGGCTACTCTTCTTTTACAGTAAAACTTCATTAATTCGAAATCAATTATTTTGAAAGCCCACTTAATTCGTAGTATTTACAGGGTTCCGTATTTTGCAATACAAGTTTGAGCAGATAATTTGAAGCGACGGTCTGCACTAAATCTGGTTAACTTGAATACTTTGGGTGCAGTGTGCGAATTCCCGATCCCAATTTCGCTGCAAAAATGCGGGAATGACAGCTCTTAAGAGCCACTAGGCGATGCACTGTAGCGATATTTATGAGTGGCAGGTGAAGCACCCCAGCCTCTATACTTCTTGCACCAAAAAAGATGGTCTCGTAATCGGATAAAAATTGCGCCTCTGGAAAATGAAGACGTACTTCACTAAAGCACAGCAGTGACTCGCGGGCAGCATGTCGCATTCTTCTCGCAATGCCAGCGCGTTGTGATTTAATTATTCTTTTTGGGAATATAAAGAAATTAATAAAAAACAGTCTGGCGGAATTCACGATGTATGCAAACCTTCAAGTGCCAGTTGCTCCAGCAATTTGCGCTCTTGCACTGCTGGTGGAGTTCTTGCCTGCAACACCTACTTCGAAACTTTCAGCCAAAACACATAGCGAATTTCGTCAAACTGTCCATTATTAAATTTGTTTTCTCACTCTCAAGAAGGAGTGAGTGCTTGCATCATGACGTGCTGTGCTGACGCAATGAGGTGCAGGCAACATGCCGCTTGCGTGTCACCACTGTATTTTAGTGAAGATATCTCGTTTTTCGCAGGCGCGCATTTTAGTTTATTACGGGGTTTCTTTTTCTGTTTTTTCTCCGTGGCAGCAGTGAGGCCCCGCGTTCCCTCTTGTTTGCAGCGAAATTGTCATCTCGTATTGCTGGAAACAATAACCCTTGGAGCCGCAAACTAGATGGAACAGAAAGCGACCAGCCCTGATTATTTTGAATAACTTCAAGTTCCTTGCCTCACAGTTTTCATATGTTCTGTTAACTTGAAAATCTGCTTAATTCGAAGATTTTTCACGGTCCCAGTGACTTTGAATTAACTAGATTTTACTGTACTTCGTTGTAACTGATATTTAATTATATCCAATATTGTTATATGGGGGTTTGAGTACAAAAGAGAAGGGGGACTGCACTATGCAGCTGTTGCTGCAGCTAATTTGATAGAGCGTCTCACACATTGGCTCTGTCTCTCATATTAACAGTAAACAATCTTTAATATTTGTTTTGCATACAATTCCATCATTCCCAAATTTCACTAAGGGTAGCAGCTGATTTCTTCATGCTTTCCTGGCTTTCAGTGCAAGTGAATTTCAGGTGGATATAACCAATCAAAAGAAATTGAGCCTCTCTGTTCACTCTCTCATCACTACTTTACATGACACAATTAAGCAGATGTTGACAAAATCATCACTCAATGCATCATACTTGGCAAATGAGCAAAAACTTTTGACGGCGGGTGATCAACTAGGCTTAACCATAAATAAATGCAGACAAAAACAGGCTATTTATCATGATGAGATCTTTTAGAGAAAATCATCAGGCCCTACAATAGAAACGATTTGAAGACCTTCATCTGTTTCCTTGTACACACACTGCCAAGACAATTTGATTAACACAAACACTCACATTCGCAGACTTTGTTAACAAGCTTTTGGAGTATCATGCTTGCAAGCACACTGCGGCAATGCAAGTGGCCAACTGTGTTAAAGCAGTGCTTTCGATTGCTCAAGGTTTCATGTGATGCAAAAAAAAAAAGCAGAGTGCAATCAAGATGCAGAGTTACCTTTAGCTTTGCGAGTTGAGTTGGTCAACTGAAGTGTCTCTTAATAATATCTGTGGGTGTTGTGAGATATATATGTACACAGAGTTAAGCGGGGGGGGGGGGTCCAAACCTTCTGAAAACTTGTGTTTATGTGCATATGTACATGCACGCACACCTAGCCTTCCTGCCCTTCATTTTTTTATGTAGTCCTTTGTGCCAGTACTACATAACAAGCACAGACAAATTACTAGCCCAACATCGCATTCTGCTGCACAAATACAAACATGCATATGTACGCTATAGAGAATAGTGATCCCATTCGAAATAAACTCCTCGCTACAGCCATGATTCCTTGCTAACAATACACTGGTGTTCTCTGTCACCAGACAAATACAGAAGCCATGAAAGAGGCACACCAATAATAACAGCGGAATAAAACGGCAACATGCAGCGACAGTACCCGCCACAGTGGTGCAGCGGTTAGGGTGTTCAGCTGCTGACTTGAAGGTCGCAAGTTCAATCCTGGCTGCAGCAGTCACATTTAAATGGAGGCGGAACGCTAGAGGTTCATGTGCTCTGTGATGTCGGTGTAAGTTAAAGAACACGAAATAGTCAAAATTTCCGGAGCCTTCCATTATGGCATCTCTCATAATCATACTATAGTGCGTGGCATTGGGACGTAACACCCTAGATATTATAATTCTTTTTGTAGCGACAGTGCACAACAAGACTTCATGGCAAGCAGTGGAAACTCATTCAGTGGAAATCGACCCCAAGCTTTATGGTATTCCTCACAGCCCAGCTGTGACATGTAAAATCAAGACGCGCACCTTTTACAATGGCAAGTGGCATCGTTCCCTGCAAAAAGCTGATGGCGATGCTCCAACAAGCAGGGAGCCCGCATAAGTGCCGCCTAGGAATGGAACACGCGAAAGATGGAGGTGATGTGACGCCGGCAGATGGGGCAGGCGTCCTGTCGTTTGAGCAGCATGCGACCGCAGGCTGCGCACGTGCACAGGTGGTGGCACGGGTGCAGCACGCAGTTGCGCTCTTCGTCCATGCACACCACACAGTCCTTGTCGCGACCGCCCGTGCCTCCGGCCTCCAGAACCTCGGCCGTCAGGGCGCTGCAGAGTGTGTCCTGCAAACACCAGAGAGAAACGGTCGTTATGCAGATTCTGGTGTCTGGCACGAGTGAACATTGCGCTCGTACTAACTCGGTATTCTTGCATAGGGGTTCAAATTTCTCCGATTTCACAGTGCACCAGCTACAATCTGGCAAAGCTCTATAAAAGGCACAATAAACTCCATTTTGTATATTTGCAATGCCTCGCACACTCAATTTCTACCTTCTTATAGCTACTTTCAGAGATGACTGGTTCGATCCCAGCTGTGGCAGTTTCATTTTTACGTAAGTGAAGTGCTAGACCTCCATGTGTTCTGTGATGTTTGAGCATGTGGAACACCACATCGTCAAAATTGCTGGAGCCTTTCACTGCAGCATGTCTCAATGGCACATAAAACTACGCATATTAATATTTGACTATCATCTTCTTACGACTACCAGAAATCATACATATTTGGGCTTAACTGTGAACAATATTTGCTTATAAATACAAGTTCACCCGTTTCACAGTTAATTTGCAACAATGCAATGCTTTCAGAAACTCTAGCAACAACGTTTTTCAGAGAATGTGTGCTAATGTGCATGTAGGCTTAGAGACGGTTGTCTTGCTACACCGTAAACCCTTATTTTTTTCCTATTCAGCAAATTTCAAAACCACAACGTGTACTCAAATATTGTGCTCTGAGTGGGAAAGTCTGGCAGGTCCGACGTGTTCAAGTTCAGTGTGAAATCAAAATTCCAGCATGTCTGAACAAGAACCAACAACGTTAAAAGAATGTGTTTTTTTTCAGCTTCCAGTCACTGACAAGATTTCCACATTGAGCACAGGATACACTGGCATAAAATACTTCACAAAAACTGCAGCAGTACAGTAGAGACTCGTGGACAGGCTGCACTTTTATTTTTACGGTCTTGACCAGGTATGGCCCTCACGTGGAACCACGGAATTCAGCGCAATTTTCTGACTAACTATGATATTCACCGTAATTCACTGTATTGCTTCAGGACCACACACTAAGTGAGCACAGTTCTTTTCGCGAGGACTTTATTCATGCATGCACATCACACAATGGTCTATTTGCAGGCTTGTGCGTATATACGAATGCTTCGAATATTCTAACAAATATCCCAATATTCGAATTCGCTTCGAATCGAATTTAAATTATTGAAAATTTTGAATTATTCGAGATGAACAAATAGGTGTATCTTAGTCTGCATGTAACACCCTGTAAAAGTAATTTAATTGCAGTGAAAGGGTGCTAAGCCGTGAAAACACATATCCGGAAAAAATTCACACTGCCGCAAAGCCCCCATTGTGCATTAAATGAAGACATTACCCTCACATGGATTAATTTTTATGTTTGAAAGCTTGTTTTATCGACTTATGTGCTTTAAGTATAGCAAAATATAAAACGTAACATATTTTAAAGGCTAACAGTTGCATCCTACGGAAGGTTAAATCCTGCTACTATTGAGATAGAGATTCAGAGTTATTCCCACATCCTTTGATGAGAAAAAATAGTATTTGCACAGGCCTTGCCTCAATTTAGTGAATATACTGTGCAGGTTCGTCAAGTCATGACAAATATGCACATTTTTCATTATAATATGCAATATATATACGTATACCACAGTCGAGGCCACATATAACGGCCCCACTTAAAACGAACGTTTGCTTAAAACGAACAATATCCGCGTGACCATCAAAATATACATTGCAAACCCGCTGGCGCTACGAAGCGATTTTTTGACAACGGCCACCGATTCTCCAAACACCGCCGCGCACACCGATTCAGGCTGCCATGCACTCTTTTCAAGTTTTTCGAAGTGCGAGTTTCGCGGACCTTTCAAGCAAGCTGCCCGGCCTGCCTCCTTCTCGTGTGTTTTGGTTTTCAAGGTCGCCCTCCCGCCTCATCCTCCCCTCTCTTTATCACAATTCCTTGCCCTTCTCTCGCAAGCCTGCTCTCCTCTCTTGATCACAACCCCTTCGCCCGTCTCTACTGCTCCACGACGCCCGCCACGCTGGCTCAAATTAGTTTCTTTTTCTGACTGGAAATGGACCCAGAGCTGTTCCACGCGTTCTGGCATGTGTGTCACGTGTGCGGGTCTTGCTCGCTCTTGGTGTGTGTGTGTGGTCATGATGGCCCACGGGGGACTAGCACGATTTTTCGTGCCGCTCAACAAAACGTCAAAACTGTGACCGCTTGGCTTGAGCGTAATCAGCGCGTTAGGTGCCGCGTTGCGGAGCGCTTGCTCATAGCTGTTGACCACCTGGCAGACAACTTGCCGCTTTGGGAATCCCTGTATTCAGCTGTGGAGACGGTGACTATTTCGCGGGCCGCGGTGACGACGACATGCGCACGAAACTGTTTTCGCGAGACCGACTTTGTCGACGTCGGGCCCGATACCGAGCCTGAGGCTTCTGAACTGCGGCGGTGATTTGTGGCCATGCGTCGTCGACTCAGACCTGGGAGAGCGGGTGGGACATCTGTTGCGATGGTTTAATTACGGCCGATGATGATGCGGACACTGCGGAACCGTGCACGTATTGGGGCATTGTGAATTAAGTACGTGGCGAAAGCGATTTGGAGGCATCAGATTGCAAGAATGACGAAACTTTGAAGCCAGTGCCTCATGCAGCTTATGCCGCAGGCCTCGGTGAACGAGCACCCTGCCGTTTTAAATGAACTCGAGACCGCCCTTATCGCTTTTGCTTTTCGAAAGACGTAGATCGCGGACCTTTTGGGGCAAAAAAAGTTTGTGTGTTCACTCTCAACTTTTTTTTAAAAGCTGTGTTTTATTTACTACGAACTTCGGGATACAGCGAACGGATGCCGCGTCACGCTCAGGTTCGTTATAAGTGGGCTCGACTGTATTTAAATTCGATTTGAAATTATTCTACCAAAATCACTATTTGCTTCAAATTTGCTTCAAACCTAAAATACACAATTAAAACAAACCTAGCTACTTGTTATTACTGCTGCTGCCCCTTCTCCATACACAAGAAGGATAAGCACAGTCGCGCCCCGCCGCGGTGGTCTAGTGGCTATGGTACTCTGCTGCTGACCCGCAGGTCGTGGGTTCGCATCTCGGCTGCGGCGGCTGCACTTCTGATGGAGGCGGAAATGTTGTAGGCCTGTGTGCTCAGATTTGGGTGCACGTTTAGGTGGTCGAAATTTCCGAAGCCCTCCCTGCACTACGGCGTCTATCATAATCATGTGGTGGTTTTGGAACGTTAAACCCCACATATCAATTAACCACAGTCACAGTTACAATTACATATATTTCGGGGTTTTACACACCAAATCCACAATGTGACGATCTATGCTGTCATGGAACACTCTGAATTAATTTTGAGTAGTTGGGTTCTGTAAAGTGGACCTAAATCTAATTTTTCTTGCATTTTGCCTCCAAAAAGGTGCGGCTGCTTTGACTCCCAGTGTAGCAGTACATTTGCCATCCAATTCATCTTGTGTGCCACCCTTAATGTGAAAGACACATGCCATGTTAGGGCTCTCAATAGCTGATACAATTTATCGAGGACGCTATCATCCTCTGATATGTTCTTTTCACTGTACAATGCTTGCATGCCGCATAAGCAAGGTTCCCCATGAGACTCGGACCAAGCCAAGAGGGCAGCAGTGCTGCAGCAGTGACACCATCTGACATTGACAATACAGGGGCCACAAGAAATGGATCTTTTTCTCTTGGTCCATGGAGCTGGTCATCCTCTGTCGACACTTGTGTGATGAGATCCGCAGGATTTATCCCGCGTGTCTTCGTTTGCAACACAAGACCCACAAATGACGCAGCCTTGGGTTTCTGGTGTGGCCAAACTTTATTTGCCTATTATCGTGGTACGGTAAGCTTAAAATTGTCAGCGCTGGATCAAACTGCATTGGTTGAGTTACACCGACATATGGTTGTACAATTCAGCTATCAGGCTTACTATTGCGTAAAAGGTGCAACTAAATGTCCTTTCTCTCGCCTGCACTACCGTGTACTGTGTGCTATTTTCCTTAAGTATGAAAGTCGCTACAATTGACTCCTAATACTACATTGATTGTAATTTCAATTTCTTAATTTTAGTTTTTGGCTAAATTTTTTAAAAAACAAAGCTCTTAAAGCTCGATGTTAAACATCAGGTGTCCCCATAAAACCTTCCACATCATCGCTTATGAGCTGAGCCCATAGAAGTAGGTAGCATGCGCAGCTGTCATGCCGAGTACCCCTGCCGCGTAACCTGAGCATGATCGACGAAAAGCCTACGCTTCTTCTGGGGGCGCCTCAGCCGGCTCTGCACTTCGCACATTAGTTTCGGCGCTAGAGAGTGAACAATCCTGCATAGACTCCGCTTTGTCTACACCAAGGAAAGACACGGCATCGACCAAAGCGGCCACGTTAAAGCCTCCAAAATCAACCAGCTTCGCTGTTTTCACATGGCTAGGGTAAACTTCTTTTTGTCTTTCTTTGAAGAGTCTTCAGGATGTTATAAAAAGTAGGCAGAGCCACTCACTGGACTGGCCAAATCGGGTGGTGAAAAGGGTGGTGGCTGGCGAGCCATGGCTGTGCGACCCAGCAGAGCAAGCGCCGAACGCCGTGCCTCGCGTTCTCGCTCTGAGAGCACCAAGGGCTCGGGCCCGGCACGGAGGAAGGCAGTCTTGCCCATGCGCTCGAGGAAACCACGCACCCACGCAAGGGTCGCCATGGACGTGCCTTTGCATAGCTGGATTTCCACCTGGAGTACAGAAATGGTGAGCCTTAATTATTTCTGGGGCGTTACGTGCCAAAACTATGACATGAGGCCTGCTGCAGTGGACTGCTCCGGAAACTTCGACTATCTGGGATTCATAAACCCGCACCTGAATCTAAGTACTACACGGTTCTACAACATTTCATTTTTGTTCAAATGTGACTGTTGTGGCCAGTATCAAGCCTGCATCTTTCGGATCAGCAGCCACGTACTTAAGCCACTGTAGCACTATGGCAGCGAAAAGTCGTCAGCCCTTGAGGTACGCTATTTCATGTTGCCAAATTTGTGAATGAGGCAGAGTGTGAAATCCTGTCGCAAGCAATGCAAAATAAAGCATGAATAAAAAAACAACAAAAACAGTGCTATGTTTAACAGCAATTGCTAAATAAATATACGAACATATACCAAACTAACAAATATATACCCAAAACTAACAAACAAACCCACAAATAAAAAAAAAAGAAAAAAAGAAGTGTGGTGTTGCTGGCAAGGTACCCAGTTTAAGAACAAAACAGGAAATGCCAATGTTCATAAGGCCCTCCAGGGGTTCTAAGTTTAGAGAGAGCGCTTCTTTTAAATGAAAAACAGTTGAACAGCGGAGTAATTCTCTGTTGATATTAATCCCATTTGCTAACTTACACTAAAGTGAAGAGAAGTTTATTAAAAAAATAATCATTCGAAAACTACAGGAAATACTCAGTTTGATATTACTGGAACTTATTTCGGGAAGAAACATGCAGCATCACTTATCTTTCATCCTAAGATGCTGCCAGCTAATAACACTTTCTCACTATAATGCAGCTGCCAAAGATGCTGGCCTTACGGGACAGTGTAAAAGTACTGGTAATGCCATTCAAAGCATGCTCCTTTAATTTAATGTTCCTATATGTGGACAACAATGAGTGCTCGAACTCGGACAAATACAGAGCACACGCATGCATTCTAATTGACACTGATCAATAATTAGAAGGGGCACTTGAACAGCTATGTCATTATACCTATAATGGCACTACTATTGGTCTATGCTGTACATTTTTGTACCCTAAAAAGTGCGGTAGCAGATCTCCCAGTTGTCGCTACATGCAAGAGGGTCAAGTAGCGGCTCTCGGATTCCAGAACTTCTGAATGGGTTTCCATGCATGTTACAAATGGCACTCGCAGGTATGAACTAAAGGCGCATCAACAAGCATGGCTGCCATGGTTCTGCAAGTCGCACGTACGCATTTCAACTTGTATGTTATATAATTTCAACTACAGCAGACTCTCAGTAAACAGAAATCTGTTCAACAGAACTGCTGCTTAAACGGAACTATTGCCTCTACAATGCTTGGTTTCGGGCTTGTATTCTGCACCCATGTTCACCTCTCAGTAAATGGAACTCCTGTTAAATGGAACATATTTTCCCGGTCCCTTAAAGGTAATGAGAGTCTACTGCAGTACATTCGTATTTCAACTAGTACGTCATAGTGGAGAGCTCTGGAAATTTTGTCCATTTGGTGTTTTCTTAACGTGCACTGATATTGCACAGTAAACAGGCCTCTAGTATTTCGCCTCCACTGAAATGCAGCTGGGATCGAGCCCGCGACCTTCGGATCCACAGCAGGTCATCCTAACGGCTACACGCCTTTGGCGACCTTTTTGAAATATGAAAATCATTGATGTCACTGAGCGACCACACAGAAAATTCAAAAAAGCATCATCTATCCCACTTCTGCATCTTTTCTTCCCTGCCAAATACCTTCTTGAGTCGAGTAGAATTAAGAAAGAAAAAGAATATCTAGTGCATATGAGAAAAAGGTAAAAAGAAAAAGTGCCACCATATCCACGAAGTGAATGATGATGAGTGGGCGCAGCTTTGAAGGTAAACCTGGTAAACCATGAATCCTCCATACATTTTACCCCCTCGATTTTATTACAACGCTCCCCCTAGCATACGTCGCCGCATTAGATCGAACAATTGCCTTCCATCAATGGCACGCTCCATAGGTGACATCATTCCTATTTTATAACATCTCGCATCTTTCATCATCAACTACACGTACCGCCGTCTAGTTTATAACATCTTGCATCTTTTCATCATCAGCTACAAGTACCGCTATCTTATGAACACTGCAAGAACTAAACGAGAGGTGGCTACATACAGGAGACGCACTGCCCACACCTTACGGAGCTTCGCCCCTAAAACAAATGCCCAGACACCGAAGCCAGAAATACAGTAAGAACACTGACCTTTTGCCATTGTGTGTCTCCGTATTCTTTCCATTTTCTGGAATGCACTGGAAATGCGTCAAACATCAGTGCTCCTACTAGCCTAGCTAACTGAAGTACTGTATTCTTTACCTCTGAAAGGATTACCATATGATGGCGAAATTAATAGCTATAGTATTTTCTAAGAAGAGGTTGCCAGTCTAAACTGAACTTAATGTTACACTTCAGTGTCCCCTTAGAAGGTTTAGAAAGTGCCAAGGAATATAGACTAGCACAGGCAAAAGGCTCGCACCTCTGGTATGGCATAGACTGGGAAGAGGAAGCGTATTCCGAGGCAGCGGTCCTTGCCCGAGGCCCGTTCAAAGACGGCGTCCATCGAGAGACGCATGCTGCTGCTGGCCAGAATGGCCGTGGGCCGACAACTCTGAGATGCAACCTCTATGAGGGACACCTTGGCCGCCAGATCCTCGGTGATGCATTCCAGCACAAGCTCGGCCTCCTGCAACCATATGCAGTCGCGGTGTTACAAAAGTGAGCAGTGACAACCAGAGCATCAACAAACTTGCACAGAGAAGGTATTTTTTAGTTAAAAGTCACAAAAAAACATTACTTTCTTTGGATATTCCTGCAGTATTATGAGAAAATATTGCCTAGTAGCTTTAATGACATTGCAACGACTGTCAATAACAGTAGAGTCTTGGTAAACGGAAATCTTTTAAATGGAAGAACTCCTTCTATTACGACTGGTTTTGTGCTTGAATTCTGTGACCCGCTTCATCTTTCAGTAAATGCAACTTCAGTTAAATGAAACATATTTTTTTGGTTTGTCTAGCTTCCGTTTATTAATAGTCTACAGCAAATCAGTATTAACAATAAGTATACAAGAAATATTAGCAATAAGTATTAACACAAAGCATACATGGCAGTTCAGTTGGTTCATAAGCCAGCCAGTTTGATGGGATGACTGCAATAATGTCCCTCATTGTATGATGCACTTTCCATCTCATTGTCTGTAATAGGCGTCGATACGTTTATTACTTCACATTATTTTTATTCTTGCAAATCTAAGATTCCTTATAGCCTTCTAGAAAGGTTATTACTGCCCTGGTACCAGTGACACCAACCATACATATTATCCCCTTTTGTAGCAATACTTAATTCATGTTATAACATGTTATTTGTGTGCTTCTAAAATGAGGTTCACCTTTCTCTCTCTTGTGCTCATATTATGATGGACATCACAAGCCTCATAATTTCCGTTTTCACTTTATCGCAAATGGTCACTGCTGTGCTTTCTTTTATATTTTTTCCCCTTTGTGCGCCTATGAGAATAAAGAAAATAGCCACATACACTCAAACCTCAGTATAACAAAATTGCGTCTTACACGAAAGTAGGTTAATTATATCTGAAAATTCGTTATAAAAATTTATTTTAAATACAATACATATATTGCAAGACTGTTTTTTATTTACTTCGTTGTAACGAATATTTTGTTATTCCCGGGTTTGTTATATCGAGGTGTGAGTGCATCTTTGAGGAAATATACTATATACTAAGCTTCAATAAGGCAAGAGGTCCTTGGCAGTCATAGGTGCCAACGTTGAGAAATTTTTCTTTGAATATTAGCAACAAAGCAAGGTTTGCCAATAAATAGAAAAATTTCACTCGCCTGGAAGCTGCTTGACGCGTCAAGGATACATTGTTAGAAAAAGGAAATAAATAAAAAGATAACTTATAAAATATACTAAATAAAGGTACAGTGGACCATTGTAAAGCTTTTTGTCATACTATTGAAGACAACTCCGTCAATGGGAACGTCTGAATTGAATGAGAGTCTCCTGAATACACACCTCTCGGTAAACAATATGAGAAGACCAAAAGCTTAAGCATCCCATTCACACAGCAATGGCGACACTACAGATAGGAGCCAAGCCAGTGACCTCTTGCAGCAACAGCAGAGTTCCTTAGCCTTCGTTCCTAGGTTGGAGGGAGGTCCTACCGTTAACACTGACAAGTAACAATATCACTGACTGATACTCAGAATTGGATGCTGACAACAAAAGCAGTAGCTATAGTAGTTTCCTCCAGTGATACACAGGTGTTTGCCATTGTTTATGAAATGTGTACCCTGTATTTGGATATAGAGCAAAGCTTGCTTATAAGTGTTAATCTTTGGACAATTCGGTCAAGCATTAATGTAAACTGTAGTGCAGAAACGCATAGATGGTCAGAAAAAAAGGCAAGGTCTTGTCCTTTTATTGTGATAGCAATTAAATGGACACTCTCGGCTGATTTTTTTTGTTTCCGTCATGTCCGGGATATGTATATATATGTGACATATGAAGCGATGGTTAGGAGAAGTAGATGATGAAGTGCTTTCGAATAAACATGGTGTATGAGCCAGGCCACGTCTCCCATTCATCATAGCGTCACACGAGTCGACAGGATGAAGACCTCCCAGCCACTTCATCAGTGTTTCATCATCGACGCAGTTCTCCACAAGACGCCGTGACCTTACATCGACTACGGAATCATCTCCTGGCCGCACACAGTGACCAGCACCATGACAGAATCATCGAGTGACCTTCCCATTCTCAAGTACACCGGAGCAGCGGACGATGGACCTGTATAGGACTGGTTCGACCTGTTCGAGCTCCACGCAACCGCTGCATCATGGTCGAAACAGGAGATGGTCGCCAACTTTACCGACTTCGTCTCCGGTGAGGCCTTCAAATTCTACCTCACCCACATATTTCAAAATGATGAGTCATGGGAAAAGATAAAACAAGAGATTATCGTTTGGTTTAAAGAATGCAATGACGGCTACGATGAAGACTTGCTTGTAACCCACCATCCACAGACAACCGCACCCGGTCGTCACAGTCAAAAGCAGCCTTCACGGATTGATCAACCTCCTGCTTTTCCGTCGCGTGGATCTTCGGTCGCTCACAACGCCCACCTCGCGTCTCACACGTTCACTATGGTCGGAATAGAGCGGAGAAGCTCCGAGCATACTCAGTCAAGCCCGTCACCTACAGTTCAGTTTCATGTGCCAGAAGAGCTCGCATCATTTGTTCCACAGAAAGACAGTCATTCCCAATTAATATATGACCAAACTGATCCTTTCGCAGTGTCGCCGTCGAATTCCCAGCCACCTGAGAGCCCAACCCACACAGGAGGCTCGGAAGGATCAATTCTCAAGCACTGCCCTGTGCCAGAAACATCCATCAAGAATGGCGTTGCAAGAGCCTCAGCAGATTTTTCTGCCAATCTTCATTGCACTATCTTCATTGCCTGACACAAATCGAAACACCCTAACAAGTATCAACTATTTGCTGGTCACGTCAACCTACAAAGAAAAGCGGGCTCATGGATCCAAAGGAAGTCCACCTCGTCAGACGGTGCAACATCAGCAATGCCAACAAAAGCAACAAGAGGAACACCAACAGCTAAAACGCCCACACCAACATCAGCAAGAACAACTAAAACTACAGCGCAAGGATACTTGCGGCCTAAAAAGTGTCGTGATCAACATACACTAAAGAAAAGACTGAATCCGCATTTGAGCCATTTTCGCAGAAAGAAAAGCCAAGGAACTTTTCTGCACCAGTGTTCAAGATTGCGCCTTTGGTCTGAACACCTGCGCCATCACCATAGAAAACTTCCTAAACGCCACAAAACAACAGCTTGTACTCTGAAAGAACACAAGCAGTGCCCAATCAGCCACGATCAACGGGCACGCAAACTGCATGCACGGCGTTTGTATCACTCACGACAAAAAATGCGACGCCTACGAAACATTCAATCCTGCAAAGCATTCCAACCTCGTTCATTCTTTGCAAGAATACTGGCTGTATTTCCATCTGTTTCCACGTCCAAAGCATTTTTGTGTTATCCAGGACGCAACCACCAGACTCGCCCACCAAAACTCCTGCGTTAACCGGACTGCTGCACTTTTCCCTGAAGTCTTTGAATGTTTACAGAACTCCCCTGGAGCATAGAACGAATTGTGAATTTTTGACATTTGTGACTTTTTAACCTCTACTTGTTTAATTTTTCTTGTTCGTAATCCATGCCTTCTTTCGGGGGGAGGGGGAATGGTGTGACGTATGAAACGATGGTTAGGAGAAGTAGATGATGAAGTGTTTTCGAATAAACATGGCGTATGAGCCAGGCCACGTCTCCCATTCATCGTAGCCTCACGTGTATGTATACACAAAAGGCGCAAGAAAAAATAAACCAAAAGAAAAAAGATCAAGAGCACCCACCGGGTATTCGAACCAGTGATGCCTCGCTTCTCAGCACACTGCGTTAACTAAGCCATGCCACTCATGTTATCCATATCACTAACAGCGAGCTATATATATAGACACCATTTACCATTGGCTTACTGTCAATAAACTTAAAGGAAACATTCTTGAACAAAGCTTGTATGTCTCACTTGTAGTTATGCAGTACGAAAAATGAGACAGGTAGTTCCATCGAAAGGTGGAACTAGCCAATCCCCCGTGGTGGGTGGGAGGGAGCCATATATCTAGGAACAAGCTAGCAAGCAAGCTTCTCCTATCATCCAGCTGCTTCCTGCGTCAATGCCCACACTGCAATGTTTGGGACAATCTGAGGTTGATGTTTTGGTGAAGTGCATTGAAATTGTGATTTTAGGGGCAAAGCTCCTTATAGCGGCACCCGTTCGTCCCCCATAGTATGTAACAAGTATAACATTTTGACCTCCAAGGTGGTGCCGGTGAGAGACTTCTTCTGTGCGTTGTTGAACAATAAAAAATAGTGCTCAATGTACATGTCAATGGCTGCTAATGGGAAATGAGAGACAGGAGCATTCGCCTCTTAGTTAACGCGCACGCTGCGATCCCCATTAGCAGCCATTGGCATGTACATTGAGCACTATCTGACAAGAAAGGGTTGCTGCGTTATACTCGCTGGGTGTAACCTCCTTAGCTTTAGAAAGGTTTAGCGAGCGTTGGGCCGCAGTGCCATGAATACAGTGAACTAGTATATACCATGAATGAACTCGAGGTGGTTAAAGGTGGGAAGTAGACCCGAAGCGTAAGCTGTAAGAAAGTAAAAGCCGAATTCTCCGCCTCTCATTTCCCATTAGCAGCCATTGGCATGTACATTGAGCACTATCTGACTGAAAAAGTTTGCTACGTCATACTCGCTGGGCGTAACCTCCTTGGTTTTCGAAAGGTTTAGCGAGCGTTCGGCCGCAGTGCCATGAATACAGTGAACTAGTATATACCATGAACTCGAGGTGGTTAAAGGTGGGAAGTGGACCCGAAGCGCAAGCCGTAAGAAAGTGTGTGTGTGCCACCTCTCGTTTAGTCCTTGGAATGTCCGCTGGATGGCGGTGCTTCTATATGGGGAATATATGATGAAAAGATGTGAGATGGTGGTACTTGGAGTGTTGAATAGATGGACGAACGGACACATAGACAGATGCATGGATAGACGCATGAACGGACGCAGGGGCGGCTGCATGGACGAACGCAGGGACGGACGCACGAACAGGCGCACGCACGGACGGGCTGATGGACGCATGGACGGTCACACTGACGGACGCATGGACGAATGGAAGCAAGAACGAATGGACGGACGAATTCTTCGCCCCACTCTCAATCATTCACTCCGTGGACATGCTGCCATTTTTTTTGCTACCGTCACTGGTATCATCGATGTTGACTGACGCCAAGGAAAGAAACACTGGCAAAAGCGCTGCATGTAGTTTGACCATTGTGATGCCACACCGTGTCGTACAAACACCTGTGGAACAGCTCCAACAGAATGCTTGTTGCGCTAAAGCAAGGCGGGCTTGCATGCGTGCCTAGACTCGGGAAGAACGTGCTGCTGCGTGTGCGAGAAACGCTGCAGCTCAGCACTCGTAAGGCTGTGTTCACTACACTTTGCATGATTCTTCAGCAAATCTCTTAGCCTTACTTCGTATAGCAGTCCGATGGGTTGCTATAGCATTCATTGCTTCAGCCTTTTGCTGAAACTGTGACTTTTTTTCCCTGCCTCTTAGGCATGCGCAGAGTTCTCCATTATCAGGGGCCGACCTTCACCACAGCTCCACCCCTAACCCCACCTCAGTTGCTTGAGTTCTACCAAAATCAAGCTATGCAATCGATGCAAAAATGAAAATGAGGCGATTACGTGCTTACAAAAGCCTGTCTAGCGGTAAAAGTTAGAAGTGAACAGCTATTAAACAGCATTATTGCTAAACACATAGCCCTGCGCATTAAAAAATACTGTGGAAGGATTGACTGAGCAATGGTGTAGCACCCCCTTTATGTGATTAAAGGGGGCAAGCCTCACTTTGTCCCCATCTGCATACCTGTGCTACCTTTCGCTGTGAATCTGCGCCGTGATACCTAATCACATTTACTACAAGATTGCGACTGAGCTGACCTTGAGTGCCTCCTCGAGGCGGCTGAGACAGAACACGCTGCCCAGGAATCCCGGCTGGCGCAGCAGACCGCACTCCCTCAGCGCCTTGCGATCCTCGGCCAGTCGGGGCGCCACTCGGTCCAGGGCTTCGGGCAGGGCGTCGTGCACGCGCACCTCGTGCCCCTGAGCTGCCAGTTCGCCCGCCACATTTACTCCCAGGCCACCACAACCGATTACAGCTACACGCACCATGCTGACAGCTGCAGCAAGAGTGTAAATAGTTTGCACTGTGCCCTCTCACCTAAAAGGAATGGAACGACCACACTGCCAAACACTCACTGTTCAGTAACACACCAAAAATCAGCAGCCAAATGCTATAAGTCGGTAATGTTGATCAGCTTCGCTCTACGCAATCCAGGTTACTACTGTGACTGAGCATACCCAAGCAGCTTTTGAGTTTGCATTCATTTTATTTGTTTGTGAATATTTTGTGTCCATTAATAATTTCCTGTTCAAGGTGGGCACCAAGTGGGAGCAGCCACTATCCTGAAATTTTAACTTGATCCCTCCAAAAGTTAGAGACAAACCTACAGCAAGTTCTTCCACGGATGCCCCAGCTACTCTGAAAATAAGTGCCTAATAATTACTGTTGGGGTTTAACTTCACAAGCCCATGTGTTTAGACAGAAGTACCAGAGCTAAAGTTTCTTCTTAAAGAACGTGCACAAAATACTGAAGTTATTAAATAAGGCCTACAACCAGAAAACATGATTATGCATAATGAATGTTTTCCACTCTGGAAGGCATCAGCATCTGACACAGATTTTGTAGCTGGCTATGTATACAAGGATTTGCAACCATGAGAGTTGCAATGAAACAAATGCTGATATGTACAGTATGAAAATATCTTTAGTATTTCACACTACAGACCCTATTTATGGCCCAGCAAGGTAGGTAAAAGGAAAAAGGACACCTAAATTATATCTCCAGCACAATATTCAGTGTTTGTGTTTGGTGCATTCTGTTAAGTGTTCTGTTCTTTCACTGTTCTCGAGAAGAAAGTTCTTAGATGAATCAGCTCTGGCTTGGCATGTCATAATCATTACACTCCCAGTGGAAACACCCGCCCAAGTTACCAGAGTCTAGACTGAACTTAGCGTTACATTTCAGTGTCCCCAGCAAGTTTCAGCAAGTTTGTTAGTGAGAGCAAGGATAAAAACTGAAGAGTATGCCGAGATTTTCTGCGAAAAAGAAGTGGCTCATTGGTGTTGTAGCTCATTAGCCAGGTGAGGGAACCATACCAGGAATACCCGAAGTTTTTTATTCTAATGAGTGTTCCCTATACCAGTTATATTTTGTTCATGTCGCTTGTGTGCGGGCCTCAGTGTGGTGCATATGCATTCATGCGCGGGTATTATTATAGTAGCGGAATTGGTCAGTTAAGGGCAGTAAGGTGCATTGTGGAGTTCATGTCCCAGGGGTTAGCTTACAAAAAGCTGCTGTATAAGTTTATTTTTCTTCTAGAGGGTTTGTACTAGTTGTGCATTTCGGTCATCACATTGTTTGAAATACACTCAAACCTCGATATAACATACCTGGATATAACAAAAATTGGTTATAACAAAGTAAATGCAGAACAGTCTTACAATAGATACAGTGCTACGATTACACATTTATAATGAATTTTTGGATATAAAAAACTTTTTGTGTGTAAGATGCAGCTTTGTTATAATGAGACATGGGTGTATATTTAAATGTTCTACGTGTTCTCCAATAGCTATCGCCAATAGCTATGACACGAAAAGATAAAGCCCAATATTTATCAGAGTGACCAATTCCAGTTGTATAGCTCTGAAATATGGAAGAACCTATGATGTTGACAATCTTAATAAACACAGCATTGCAGTATTGAAAGTTGGCCAGCACAAGTAAGCTGTTGCAAACTAGTACTCACCTATTTGTTTTGCTTAGCATGCATTATAGAGATTCCACTGAAACTGAAACAAAAAAAGACACACAGAACAGCATTAATTCATACTTACTTAGCACACAACGTATATTCAAATAAGGCACATTTTATTGATAATACAATTCTTGAGCAGTAAAACTTCATTCCACATATGCATAGCATGCATGAAAGATGGCAACTTTGAGTGCACCGAAAAAATGTTTTTCTCGAATGAACTCCATGTTCACAAAATGACAATGCCTGCTTTGATAGCCTGGTGCCATCAAGGGTACTAAATAAGCTAGAGTTCACGGGATTGAGACATTTTGTGAATTTAAGTATTTATGCTGTTTTCAAAACAAAAGGTGTGCACTGCATCCTGGTGCCACCTCTACAAAGCAACATGCGTGCTTCTTTAAGAATCATCATGACGGAGTTTTGTTCCGAAAATCATTGGTCAAACACCCACTGAATGTGTACCGTGGTGGCTAATTGCCTGCTAGTGAGACAACTATTAAATACCTTGGAACTTTCTACGATAATCAATATATGTGCTGCTTGCTTGGTCTTCTAAAGAGCTAAATGTCACAGTGGCAATGAGGTACTTCTTAAGATAAAAATTTTGAACTCACTTTATGTGCCTAATTTCTATGCTCAAGGACAGAAAGGAAAAACAACTATAAAAAAAATGGCGGGGAAAGTACTAGAGGAACATTACTTCAAGGTGCTCCTTAAACAATAAAGTTTGTCTATTCATTTTGGTTCATTGAAACTTTTCAAAATACTAGTGCTATGCATTATATCCAAAATATTTCTTTATCTTCATCATGGTACATGATAAACGTCTTTGCTAGCTCCACTAATTATCTGAATGCCCACACTTCTCCATAATACATAATCTATGCGTGCTCTAAAAAAAATGAAGGTTGCGCTGCATATTAAGAAATGTGGACACTTGCTACCGCTGAAAGCAATACTCGAGTAAGAGGTACGGAATCTAGTGTGACAAGGAAGTAGCAGGGTTGCCAAGGGACATCAGGGCGGAGTTAGTTGGGACAACAGCAAACACAGTAGCACATGTCACTTTCGTAGCATAGCATAACAGCCATATGTGGGCGTTGTGCATTCCAGAGCATGGATAATTTAAGCTTTTAACAACAGCTCTTTAGTGGCTCAGCTGTTACATTGCCTGAAACTTCCTGCAACAATGGGTGCCATACAGCAACACCTTCTGCGTTCTACAAGTGTAAGTCTGGGCTAGCTGGCACATACACTAAAAGGTTAAAATAGGGTGAAATGTATGAGACATCTAAAAAAAAACGTGTAGAACATGAGCACATTCTGTACACTGATAAAACAGTACACCTTGATTTTCTATACAGCATCTGTATAAAGTATGTGTCTATTTATTATGTTATCATTTATCATTGTAAACAGCATTGCTCCTGGTACACATAGGTGTGCTAATTAACAATGATTTCCACTTGTTCATCTGACCCAAGGTAATTTCGACGTGGATAGTTTATGTGTTCGTTGGCTGTAATGTGTTGGAGAATACGGTAAGTGACTTGATTCTCGACCCAACTAGTGGTACAAAAAATACTGATCAATAGCTTTTCTTTGCCCTTTTGATGAAACAATCAATGCATTCCTGCTCATTCCGTTGAATTGTTTGGATTAGCAATTTCAGTCTACAGACACAATATACCCTTTAAAAGATTAATTAAGCAGTTCACTGCACGCTACAAAAAAAGTAAAAATTTTGTTTGAGACCTTTTCAGTAGAACCTTTTCATGCGCGCAAAAGGTGAATTAATAACTCACCTATGCATGACAAAATCCATTTTCTTTGAAGAACAATGAGAATTAAGCAGTGGTACGTTGATGACCTTTCAGACCGGGCAGCGCTAACAGAGAACGGTAGCCTCCGGAGCCGAGCTTTGCTCTGCCGCAACACGCACAACCGAAACAAAGTCTGCTATCAGCGGGGAGAGGTCACAGTCAGGTCGTGCATACTTAAGCACGTTTACACGCACACAGTGCCACGCTCTGCTTCAAACCAACAACACTGCTTTGACTCACGCACACTTAACTGCGCTCCACCCAGTGGCGTAACTAGGGGGGGGCAAGGGGGTACAAGTGCCCCGGGCGCCACTAGGGAGGGGGCGCCAAGCCGAGTCCTCGGGTTGGCGCCCCCTGGAAAGGTTGTCAATGTTTTTTTCCGTAAAACCGCCTGGAAGGGGGGAGGGGCGAGGTTGTAATGTACGACTGGAAGTGGGGATGGTGGTGAAGGAAAGGGTTGCCGCAATGGCTTTTGCATCGGGAAAAGGATCCTCTATTTTCATTTTGCTGCGCTACCTCCGTGCCTTCCCATGACCCTCGGCTAAGCTTTGTTTTGTGCTCCGCAGCACTGGGTTAGATGAGTTTCAGCGAACCCCACCAGCCTCCCAAACCACTTACTGAAAGCTTCCCTGAAACCAACCACGTACGTAAACAAAATAAAATAAAAAAGTTCGAATGCACCTTTTTTGAGTAAGAACAGAAAACTCCAACGAAATAGCCGATCGTCCAACGACTAATCGTCCACGCAGCGGCGGAAGGAAGGGCGAATATAATCCGTGACCTCGGCACCAAAGGCTAAACAAAGGCGTTTATTCGCAGAGTTCTCTGGAGGAAAGACGGAGAAAGCGTGACACGACGGCGACGTTTGTTGATTCCCTGCATCGCGGGCGCCAGCAAAGCAATAGAAGGGCGGGGGTCAACGTTTCCCACATGCCATCCACCGCCATGGGCAGGTTCATCCTTTGGCCCAAAGAACACGCACCTGCGAAAAAAGCGCAGAGCGTAGTGTACCCGACAGCATGTGCCGACTGCCCCGCTTCGTACGTTGGAGAAACCAAGAACTTCCCTGAAAGAATGCGGCCGCACAAGGATGACCTCCATCAATGGAACAGCGAACGGAGCGAAACGGCAGAACACTCCGACCAGTTTAACCCCCATACCAGACCCGAGGGCGCGGTGTCTAGCTGGTTGCTTTGTTTTGTACTCACCCTGCATTCCTTGGGATGCACAAATAGCGCGAAAGCTTAGGTACGAGAAACTTGGGCCTGGGAAGCGCCCGTGCCGTCAAGCTTTTTGCAGTGTGGACTGGAAGAGAACAATGACGGGTAAGGGACTTCCGGAAGTTTGAATAAAAAAAGAAAAATACTATACAAAAACGCGGGCGTAGCTCATCGAAATCAGAACTGGTGGCCCTTGGCCTCCGAAATGGCCCGCCGCGCGCCAGTAGGCAATCGCGGAAGCCTACATTAGCGCTTTTAATGGGGGGGGGGGGGGGGGGGGGGGATAATGAGGGGCGCGGAAATATATTTGCCCTGGGCGCCGTCCTATCTAGTTACGCCACTGGCTCCACCTCGTCTGAGCTCGTAGGAAGTACGCTCTACTGCACCCAAGCGCGCATCCCGAGTTTAAGTACTTTTCGCAATCACCTACGGTAGACGCTAAGCACCTCATATTGTTCGCGATTGATCGTCATGAACGTATCAAAGTAAGTTGATCGGAAATACTGCCAGTAGATCAGCAACGGGTGCGAATTGCACCAAACAGCGCAACAGGTCTAGCCGTATCAAAGGGTTGATTTCGCAGCAGCAGGCCACCAAAGCTTAATGTGACTACATTACGGGCGTGGGAACGGCGCATTCTTCGTTTACGCGCTTTAATCGATATTTGTTTACATTCAAGGCCGCATCGAGGTGAACTTACCGCGATGACCTGTCTGTTTCCGCGGGGAGTAGCAGGTGTTTCGCCTCAGAAGTTCAGCGTTGCTGCGCGCTGGATGCGCGTGCAACGCTTCTTAGCGAGAACAGACAGAACCGCGTCAAACTTCCACGTATTTCAGCAGCTGCATTCTCCGATTGACTGGCCCTGCCCTACTTCCACCCGAGTTCCACGACAGGCCAGCGGTTTCCAAACCAAATAACCCGCTGTTGTCATGGCAACGCGGAAAAACACACAAACAAGAAATGTGCTTAAACATGCCGGCCGTGACGTGTTTTTGGCTGCGCACGGAGGAAGGTTGGCTGCGCCTGCGGAGCGCAAAAGCGTATCCTCTAAGATTAGCAACTTTATACTTGTTATGCTTAAAATTTGTAAAAAATTTATCAAACCTAAAATTTTTACTGCATAGAACATTTGTGATATTTAAACATACGCTATAATTGACGAAGTTTTTTGAATAAATTTATTAAATTTAAGAAAACATTATTGTTCAGCTGGGTGACAATGAGCTGATAAAAATATAAATATATTAACTGTCAGATGACAATACTAGAGTTTTTTGTTTTTTTCAAATAGTGAAGATATTAAAAATTGAACTAGTTCGAGTTGCGGTGGTAATCTCAATGGCCAGAACTATCAAGTTTTTGTCTTGTTTGTATTTGAGGCGTGTTGTTAGTCGGCGACTTGGTTGTGTTTTTGGTGTTGTGTAGGTGTTCTGTGGTGTTGTGTTGTGGCGGAGTTCGTTGCCTCTGTGGCGGCAGCCTTAAATGGCTTCCGACGCCGCAATGTCCGAGGAAGATGGCGAAGCAGACTCCGTTCTCGAGGCGAGAGCAGTCGCCCTGGAGGACGAGGTGCGGGAGCTGCAACAAGCGCCCACGACGGCACCGTTGGACGCCGATTACGACCGATGCTTTATGAAGGCGCACCGCGAACTGACCGCTGGAAGGGTTCCCACCGCCATCCCGAAACAGGAGCTGAGAGACGTGCTCTTGCGGACTCTGAGAAACGAAGGGGAAGGACTGAAACGCGTGCTGGCTCACTACACCGACCAGCTGAAAGCGGCCGAGGCGGAGATCGCCGTCTTGGAGGACCACAACAACGCCATCGCCGCCGCGAAGGACGAGGAGCCGCCAGTGCCGAACGAATACGATGCCTTGAAAAAGTGAGCCCCCCTTATTGAATCCGCCTTTTTTTTCCTTTTCACGATGTCACGGCGCATGCGCCCTTCGCCTAGCGGAAAAGGGACAAAACAGGCCGTGTTCATGCATGGTTTCGTTCTGGTCATATTGGTTGTCCCGGTCCGCATAGAGTTTCGTTATAATACGTTAGAGGAAAATATTGCGCTAGTTTCTACGGTAGCTGCAACGCATGGCGCTTCAGCCAGCATGGAAATCATCGCTAATACACGAATTTCTCCTAGCCTCGTTCTTTCGGACACTCGTGGTCTGTAGCCGCTTTGTCCCAAGACAAAGTTCAGCAGTTCCACTTCACAACCATGACCCGTTTAGGCTCACCATTTCAAATAAACCCATAAAGTTGCTGCCCGTTCTTTTATCCAAAACAAAGGCCAAAACACAACAATGAACAAAGTCACAATTGCGTTTCAAGTTGCAAACACGAAAATTTGGCAAATTCGTGTGCTGCTCATAATTTCATGTGGTGACTGAACGATTGCAGCACCAGAGCCTCTAGTAAATATTGTAGGAATTGTATGGTGCCCGAACCCTACCAAATTACAGTATTACTTAAGTTGTGTATGCGGTATGAAATGTTGCTGCCCGTTACAAGAACGATTCATGGACGACACTGCAAGCGATGGAAAGGAAAATGGTAGGTGTAACCTTAAGAGACAAGAAGAGAGCAGAGTGGGTCAGGGAACAAATTGGGGTTAAGGATATCATAGTTGAAATCAAGAAGAAATGGACAAGAAGAGGAAATGGGCAAAGGCAGGGCACATAGCATGTAGGTAGAATGACCGCTGGTCGTTAAGGGTAACTGACTGAATTTCCAGAGAAGGCAAACACATGAAGGGGAAACGAAAAGTTAGGTGGGCCGATGAGATTAAAAAATTCGCAGGTATAACATATCGACGGAAAGCACACGACCGGGTTGATTGGTGGATCATGGGAGAGGCCTTTGCCCTGCAGTGGGCGTAGTCAGGCTGATAATGATGATGACAAGAACAATAGGTGGATCGAAGCTAGTCAACCAACAGCTCTGCGTTGCATTGCCTTATCTAGTCCATTATAGACATGTCTTTGCTGGTTTCTGATAGTCATACTCTCGTTCCAGACGTAAATAGGACAACAACACATCAGCATAAGTATAAACTTTCCATTTCCACTTGGCATGTCCGCTTCCCAGTAAGGACAGACTGGATGGTTAAAAAAGAAGGATAGTTTTCCACTTTGCATTCAAAGAGGACCACTGAATCCCCGAACTAGGAAAGCCTCAATAGGTTTTGACATAGTCTTTTGATGAAGCGAGTTATTCCCTTAATGCCAGTTTTGGGAAAGCGCTTCTTGTATTTATCCACTGTTAGTAACCTGAAAGTGACTCCCAATGCACATTTGATTACATGCTTGAACTCATTTCTATTGCAGATAACCTATAATGATCTGGTTATAATGTGGTATTTGCAGGTTTTTGATATCTCTCATGTGTACAACCTTACATTTTACTGCCCTCTCCGCCTCGATGGAACAGTGGCTAGGGTGGTTGCCTGCTGACCCGAATGTTGCGGATTCGATCTAGGCCGTGGTGGTCACATTTCGATGCGAGGCAAAATGGTAGAGGCCCGTGTGCTAAGTGGTGTCAGAGCACGTTAGTATCCTACGTGGTCGAAATTTCTGGAGCCCTTTATTACGGCGTCTTTCATAATCATACTGTGGTTTCGGGAGGTGAAACGCAAACATTATTATCATTGTATTTCGCAGACTTAGGTCGAAGTAATGAGGAAAATGTGAATCATGTAGCTTTTATTTAGAGGAGGAACACACATTTGAGATTCTGAGCACCATGTCAAATATTTTCACTTTTTGATCGGCTGACATGCCGCCTGGGGCAAACTTAGCATGACTTTCTTTCATTTGTGCAAACTTAGTAAACAAGCTAGCCACCTTTAAAGCTGCTCAGCAACCTGTTTGTCAATTTCATGTAGAACATGTTTGCCATCTGTGTTCACCAGTCTCGTTGTGGACATAGAAGGTTACATGCAAAGGAACCTTTGCAAGGATGGCCCTGCATCACACAACATTGTTTGGAGAAAGAGAACAGATGTGAAAAGTGTCGCTGTGTTTGTTAATAATGTAAGAGTAACAAGAGACGAGACGGCGGCGATGAGGCCGTGTCATGGTCGCAGCTTTTATTGGTACGCGGGCAAAGAGAGGAAACCAAAGCGGTTGCAGCTGATGCGTCCAGCGAGGCCAAGAGCCCGAGCGTTCCGATCCCCACGTGACTCGCGTATCAAGAGCCACGCGGCTCTCTTCTTTTTTTGTTGTGTATGCTACGGCGCTATATAGGGCCCCCTCCTAGTGTATTTTATTTCGCAATATAAAAGAGAATGTAGATACGCAAGAGAAGCTAAAGGAACAAATACTATATACGTGTGCGGCAGTCCATATAATGTCCGATGAAAGGTCCAGAGAAAGTCCGTGGTCAGCTGTACGGGCTAGTGGAATGCTCGGGTAGTCGAGGCTTAGAGTCTCATTGTGAACGAGGAGCTGGGGGTATAGCAGTACCGGCTAGGGCATGAGAAGACGGCAGTTGCAGACATTGCAGGACCCCACTGTCAGGCGCATTTCCAGCGTGTGGACGACCACTTGAGTACCGGAAGTGCCACTTCTCATGCAGGCAACGTCATCCAATGCACTGAGGACAGCGCCTTGAGTTGCCTGGCCCCGCGTAACCAGCGTGGCCGACATCTGCAAGAGTGCGCCAGCTTAAGCCTGCAGCCAGTCAATAGAAAGTGCCGTAGATGTGGACGGCGCTGACAACGATGAAAGCACTGGGGCATGTCTCGCGACACTGAAAGAGAGAAGCCAGTACAACTGCCTACTGCGTTTGAAGTAGCCAAACTGTCCTCAAACATAAATTCCTGAATCCAGATTCTGTTGAGCTCCAAAGCTGCCTCGAATTCCACGAACCATCTTTCGATGCAGGCAGCGCGGAACGGTGGTAATGGTGGGTCGAATTGCGACCTCCAACTGTTGGCTAGCTGGTACATGGCCATGGAACTTGTGTGGTGTAGCGGTGGTCCCTGGTTCTTGCATCCGAGTTCACCATTTGTAGAGGAACGAGAGATGAGACGGCGGCAATAAGGTCGTGCCAGGGTCGCAGCTTTTATTGGTACGCAGACGAAGAGAGAAAACCAAAGTGGTTGCAGCTGATGTGTCCAGCGGGGCCAAGAGCCAGAGCGTTCCAATCCCCACGCGACTCGCGCATCATGAGCCACGCGGCCCTCTTCTTCTTTTGTTGCATTGACTGTGACGCTACAATAATAATAATAGTGACTCTTGGGGTTTTACATCCCAAAACAGTCATATGATTATGAGAGATGCGAAAGTGGAGGGCTCCGGAAATTTCTTCCACCTGGGGTTTTTTAACATGCACTTCAACCTAAACACATCGGCTCTACCATTTCGCCTCCATTGAAATGCAGCCGCCATGGCCGGGATTTGGTCCCGCGATTCGGCCAAACACCATAACCCATAGAGAATTACGACGGGTAGCTCAGTTTGTTTCAGAGCTAATTCTTTGTAGTTTGCCTGTAGGGAACTCGAAATCTTGCATAAAGGTGGCAGATGAGTTGAATGTTGTGATTGACTGTTGTTCCCCTTACTGTCACAATGTCCAGGCTGACCAGCACGCGGCAAAGACAGATTGGGCAGTACCTCGAGCTTTTATACCCACTGCCACAGCATCTTGCGCGTTCCAGTGCATGCAGCTATCTCACACTCAGTGAGATTTTCGACAGGCTACTGGAGGCCAGTGCCAATGGACCGGAGGAGCGATACATCGAACTGGGCGTGGAGTTTTGGCCACCACACGTGCAAGTGCTCCTCAATGCTAACTTGGTAGAACGACACCCTCACAGCAGTAACCGCATCCGATTGCGGGACTGGGGTTGAGCTTTGTTGCGCAGAGTGTACGTCCGCACAGACATGAATTCGCCTTCTAATTTGTTGTCAGAACATGGTTTCGCAGGGTTTAAAACTGTGCATTGAGCTTGCCATGTATTCAGATATTACGGGCTTCTTGAAAAGAAGCATTCTGCTATCAGGATAACAAGCTTCATTTTTAGTCCCATCCCAGTCACCACAGCAACGTAATTGCCATTTGTTGACAAAATGGTATCACGCAAGTGAATTTCATATACTTACACTGTAGTGCTGAAACTTTTTTAGTTGCTTTCAAACGAGCGTGGCCACTGTCAAACGATTTGTCTACTCTTCAACATTTTTGTGCAATAGCTGACAAAGTTTTCGCTGCTACTGGAGATGCTAAATTTTAGTGTTTTAGTTCCTTAAGATATGTTGCAAGATAAACCTGTGATGTTTTATAAGAAACTGTCATGTCATTTTTATTAATGCGATGAACTCTGATGAACTCTGCCATAAATGGCATAAACTTCACTCATGTGTGCTGCGAGGGTGCTAGCACCTTCTGTAAAGTTGTTTGCGCCTCGTGGTGCACGTGTTTCGCGCATAGGCCGCATTTTGAATTCACAACTACAAGCGGTAGGTAGCATTGTGCCTGTGAGCGTTTATTACCACCATCGTCATGGTTAGTGCGGTGGCGCCGGCAGTGAGGCCTAGCAGCAAGCCTGAGAGGGCGGCACATGAGAGATGAGCGGTTCTCTTTGGCGTGAACGATTGCCTCTTGTGGTGGGTCCATGGTGCACGGCACCGCGAGTCATCTGGCGTGGGCCCTCGTGGTGAGTCAAGTGTTCGCCACCTTGTATTTGTTATGTTGTTGAGTGTGGTGTATTATTGTGTAAGATTGCTTTAGCGTGTGGATCAGAATTTGTGTATATTAATTTGGTTGGCAATATCGTTCTTTTAAAGTAGTTATATAAATGTGTGGTGTTTGGTTTGTTTCGACCCCGTCTATTGTGTCCGTGTTCCAAAAGCATGGCGTTCCATTGCGAGACCCCACAGTGTGAAAGTTTGAGAGACAAGGTGAACTCATGACCACTCTCTTACACGTGATGAAAGCAACTCTGCTTATGCTTTGTACCTTTTGACCGTTGGCTATCCTACAAGGAAGCCATCTGCATGGATTGACATTAGTAAGCATTGGCTGTATACCGGTCTGAACTGTAAATATTTTGAGTGTAGGAATGTGCAGTCGGCCAAAACTTTAACAAGTGCTCTGTGGGCGTACTTGTCCTCACCTTTTCTTGAAACCTAATGCAGTCGTATGGCAAAGATACACAGAAAAAACTGCCACTCATGCACGATAGCTAAGGATTTGGCCGATTGTACATGTTGTTCTGCTGTCATGTGGCCTACACAGTCGAAACTTCGTCCTTTTGCGGTGCTTGTTAGTAGGCTTGTGTGTATATTCGAATGCTTCGAATACTTTGATATTCGAACCAATATCGTAGTGTTCGAACTTGCTTTGATACGAATTTAAATTATTGAAAGCTTTGAAGTATTCAAATTGAACAAACAAGTGTATTCACTCAAATCTCATTGTAACAAAGTCGCATCTGCTCCCAAAATAACTTCGTTATATCTGAAAATTCGTTATAAATGTTTATCTGCTATACTGTATTTGTTACAAAAGTATTATTCATTTACTTCGTTATAACTAATAATTCTTTATATCTGTGTTCATTAAATCGAGGTCTGAGTGTATTTAAACAAGTGGAGATTTCACACCTCAGGAAGTGTATGGTCACTTTTTTTTTAGTTTCTGATCTTGAACCCTCCATATGCAGGGAATTAGTGACCTTTCCATGCAATACTGGAGGTATTTCAGTGAGCCTTTTCTCAGTGAACATATTACTTTGAATGTGGCTACATGTGTGAAATTAGTGAAGACATATATCATTACAAAGCATTCTGTGTTTCTATCTAGATAAGCAATATTCAGATGCATTTCATTCATTCCTCATTTTGTTTTTTGTTTAGGCTATTGATGAGTTGGTCATTGAAATAGTTCATTCTTGCTCTAGGTTTGAATAACTTGGTGTTTCATGTATAGTTAATGAACCGGTAAGATTAATTTAGAATATTGAAAAAGCTTGCGATAAATTGTTTTTGTACCATGTACAAATAAAGGGAACCCTAGAGTGCCCTGGATAATGGGCAAGATCCCGTATTTCTTTTGCCGTGTTACCCAACTACGTTATGCAAAGAGAAGTGGTGAGTTTAGGATTTCCCAGAAATTTCAGTCTCTCAAGAAGGAACTATGAGTGACAGGTTTCTGAGACATATAGTCTATAAGCATGGAGCATTTTATTATCTGTGAACCTAACACTACAAACAGTTACTTGCCAAGTTTTGAAGAAAGGTGCAAACCAGCATTTAATTATAAAAAAAAAGTCCTCTACCACTAAGCCCCATTCTTCTGCGATCATCAGTCGGCATGAAAACTATTGCAGAGACTATGCTTAATATTTGTTTAATCAATCTCTGGCCCACGAGGTGCCGCCGCGAACCCAAATTGTCGCATTTTCTCGTCCGATGCAAATGCCATAAAATGAAGCTAATAAGACTGATTGCGCAATTGACGCTTCAAAACACTGCCACCTATAAAATGCAGGGGCAGCTGAAAACTATTATTGTGGTGGCGCTGAAATCCACAAGATGTGCGTAGTTATAACATTGTAATAAAACACACTTCATCCTGTGCGTAGTTATAACATTGTAATAAAACACACTTCATCCTGAACACTTGCATTAGTCTGTCAATGATTCAAAGGACTTCAGTGTCGTATCGGGCAACAGTCCCTAGTGTATGCACAATAATAATCATTTCAGGGTCCCTTCAACACACATAGGGAGTGCCAAACGCACTTTTTTGTAGAGTTTCAACATGCAGGGGTTAGGATCAGTTTCAAAGATGTTAATGTAAAACTGACCACATGTGATAATCTATGCACATGAAGCTTATTACATGCTGCCATCCTTTAAGTTGTGGAGGCTCATTGAAATTGGTTATTACATTCACATCCACCAGCTAAGTTAAAGTACGTTACAGTCGAACCCGGGTATATCGAACTCTCCAAAAAATGTTTATTAGTTCGATATATGGCATAATTTGATATAGGCCCGGTATAGGTTTTGACACAAAGGCACATAAACTAGAAGAAAAGTACTTTATTAATATGGTGGCTTACTTGCGTGCCGTACTGTGGAACAGAATAGTCCAGGATTTTTTTCTGTGTAAACGACTTCGCTGCCTGCGACAGCACGCACGCCTCCACGTTGTCCAACGAGTCAGAGCAGCTGAGGCCGCAACCTTCCACATTCAAGCAATAGCGCCAGGCCAACGCAAGTGCACTAATCACTTCGGAGGATGTAGGCAATGGGCCATTGTCGATTTCCATATTGCTGTCGCTTTGGCTCGTGGTCAGCACGACGTCTGCAATGTAATCCTCATCCTGTAATTGGCCCATGATGGGGACATCATCGTCCGCACTGACGAACTCGTCGAATGTCGATCCGTCTATAGCACCCGGGAACTCTGCCAGCTCGTTCCAAACTTCAGCGGAAACACCTGCGGTGTCTTCAGTGCTGTCAGAATTTGGGGTGTCATCACCAGGCATGCGGAAGCCGGCATGCCTAAAGCAGTTCTAGATAGTCTCCTTCTTGACATCTGCCCACGATCGACTCAACATAGAAATAGCTCCGAGCAAGTCGATCTTAAGCTCCTTGCCGACACGAAGGTTCTGCAGCAGCCTCTCCACCAGGCGCTTCCGATAGCCGGCTTTCATTGCGCGTACAACGCCTTGATCCAGTGGTTGCAGTGCAGACGTAGTGTTCGGGGGCAAAAAATGCAGCTCGATGTTGCTGAAGGTCGTACTGCAGGGGTGCGATAAACAATTGTCCAGGAGCAGGGACACCTTGCGATTTTCGCCTACCAAATCATCATTTCACGACGATAGCCATCTGCTGAAAAGCTCCCCGGTCATCCACGCTTTTGAGTTTGCTCGGTAGGTAACTGGAAGCGACCGCATTTCGAAAACGCTGCGGTGCCGTGCTTTTCCCGATAACCAGAGGTCGAAGCTTTTTCGATCCGTCTAAATTAGCTGCCGACAGCACAGACACACGAGCTTTGCTTGCCTTGCCGCCACGACACGCAAGTGTCTTGTTTGGCAACATTTGCTAAAATAGAGCAGTTTCATCCGCATTGAAGATATTGACACGAGTTTATATGAAAAAGAACGATGATAGGATTGTTTTGTAGATTCCAGCTAGTGGGTCAGGCGGTTTCGGGACGACAACGAAGCAAGCGTCTTGCTGTACAGCTGACCCTGAACACGCTCTTTTCGCTCCCGTAAGCTGCTGTCATCTTTTCTCCGCGTTGCACTGCAACACTGGTGGAGGAGCTGGGCCGTGACGCTGCCCGATGTTTCACACCCCAGCCGTTCATCCAGCCCGGACGTGCCTATTGCAACCCCTGTCCATCGATTCAGTCGTCAGCTATGAGGTCTTCCTCCAAACTTCAACCCCTCGCAGAAGCCCTCTACAAGACATCTAGAAATGGCTAACACCAGCCCCCAGCCTGTACTTCTCGGCACCAGTCCTCCCGCTCCATCCTAGGTAACGTTTTTTCGAATCGCTGGAGCCTGAACGCTTTGGTGGTGGCGCACACGAAGATGTAGAAGACTGGTTCGATCACTATGACCGTGTTGCGAAGATCAACCAGTGGTCTGCTCAGGAAAAGCTCGGCCGGGCCTACTTCTATCTCGATGACAGCGCTCGTACGTGGTACGAGAACAGAGAAGGCAGCCTGTCCACATGGACCGACTTTCACCAGCAGATGGTTGAAACTTTTGCTAATGTCGACAGATGTGACCGTGCCCACCAACTACTAGAGCTAAGGGCGAACATAGCGACCGTTTCATAACACGTTTACTTCGGAGGGCTGACCCGCAGATGACCGAAGATAGGAAGTTGCGCTACCTCATGCGTGGCGTGAAAGAGCAGCTGTTCGCTGGACTTCTGCGCAACCCGCCAAGCACTGTAAAGAACTCCATCAAAGAAGCGTCGGCTATCGAGCGGGCACTTCACCAATGCTGCTGACAATATGACTGCTTGTGCAGCAGCCCCCAAATTCAGGCCGCCGCTGTGACGTTCTACAGTCACAGCTCCTTGCGTGACATGATTAGAGAGATTGTTCGTGAAGAAATGTAAAGGTTGCGGACTCCGGTAGTGGATACACCTACGGCATCTGTGGCTCAAGTCGTCCGCGACGAAATCCGCCAAGCATTCTCGACAGCTGATCCTGCCCCCGAGCAACGTCCCATGACGTACGCCGCCGCCCTTAGGAGTTCCCCACCCACTCTGCCTTCATACTACCCGCCACCTGCAACTGTTCCCTTGGTCACCACCACAGGGGGAGACATCGTGGCGCCCACCCATCCAGCCTCCATACGACCAGTCGTCTTCTGGCCTGCCATGGCCTTCGTCGTCGCGTGAGGAGTCATCACGGCAATCACAGCTTCGCCGAACAGACACCTGGCGCACTGTCGACAGGCGTCCACTCTGTTTCAACTGCGGAGGTGTAGGCCATATAGCCTGCTATTGCTGGCACCGCGCTGATCCGTTTCGCCCTCTCAGGCCACGTTTTGACAGTCGACATGCCAACGACTACGTATCCCGCCGTGGCGATGTCGGTTCTCAAGGACCTCTGGCGCCTCGACCCCCATTCGACGGCTGCCTGCAACAATGATGACGAGATTATAACTGATTACAGGCCAGGTTTCCGACGCCGACTGCCTGTCTCGATCACCAATACAGTCAGCCTCTTTTTCTGACGACGACGATATGGCCTTCCTTGGTGTCCTTGACGCAGTCCACGATTGCCCAACAACAACGAGGCGACCCTGCATTGCTTGATTTGATTAATTACGTGGACGGACGTTGTTCAAGGGCACCCAGAGTCTTTGCAAGGGCATTATCGTCGTTTTGCTTACGCAATGGCGTCCTCTACAAAAAAACTTTTAATCCATCGGAGCTCCGTATTTGCTCATTATTCCTGCACCCCTTTCGAAATGAAGTGCTTCAAGCATGTCACAACGAGCCGACGTATGGCCATTTAGGCTACACTCGCATATTGGCAAGAGTACAGCAAGGATACTACTGGCCACGACTCACAACAGCCGTCAAGCACCACATTCACACTTGCCTCGATTGCCAGCGACACAAGTCACCTCCAAAGAGACTCGCCGGTCAGCTGCAACCAGTTCAGGTTCCACGTACACCGTTTGACCCCTTCTTACTTCTACTGCAGAGAATCGCTGGGTTATAGTCGCAACAGACTACCTAACCAGGTATGCCGAAAGAAAAGCTATCCAAAAGAGCACCGCAGCAGAAGTGGCGAGATTTTTCATAAAAAATATTGTGCTACGCCACAGTGCCCCGACTATCATGATAACAGACCGCGGAACAGCATTTACGGCAGCTCTTTTAGACCACGTCCTGATGCTTAGTGGAACGACTCACCGTAAGAGCACTGCGTACCACCCGCAAACGAATGGATTAACGGAGCGCCTCAACAAGACGATTGAAGACATGCTGTCGATGTACGTGGATGTCCAACATAAGAATTGGGATGAAATTTTACCCTATATCACGTTCGCATACAATACGGCTAAACAAGAAACAACTCGCATAACTCCATTCAGCTTGGTTCACGGACGGGAGGTACGGACAATGCTGGATGCGATGTTGCCACATGAATGGGACGCTACCAACACAGGCGCTGACGTGTTCACTGAACGCGCGGAAGAAGCTAGGCAGCTCGCCCACTTACGGATCCGGCAGCGACAGGACGACGCAGGCCGCTACAATGCTCACCATAGAACTGTAACGTATAAAATCGGCGACACAGTGTGGGTTTGGACACCTGTACGAAAACGTGGACTGTCCGAGAAGCTGCTAAGGGGATATTTCGGGCCATACCGAGTGTCGCGCTAGCTAAGTGACGTCACCTACGAGGTCGTCTCTGACAGTCCCCAATGCCCGAGGCGTCGCCAGCACTAGCCTGAACTTGTGCATGTAGTGCGTATGAAGCCGTATGTGAGCGACTGACTGCACGTTAAAAAAAATACTGTGGGTCTAAATCAGCATTGGGGCGATGCTCCTATAAGGAGGGGCAAGTGACACGTGTTTATATGAAAAAGAACGATGATAGGAATGTTTTGTAGATTCCAGCTAGTGGGTCAGGTGGTTTTCGGGACGACAACGAAGCAAGCGTCTTGCTGTACAGCTGATCCTGAACACGCTCTGTTTGCTGCCGTAAGCTGCTGTCATCTTTTGTTCGCGTTGCACTGCGACAATATCTTGGACTCTATATCTTGCTGCGATATCTCGCCAGTTTTTCTAGAGTCATTTTTCTACGCTGTTCAGGTTGGCCGCTCTGCTTTCACCTGTAACAGCTTTACCAATGATGTCGTGCCGTTCTTTTAAACGCTGAAGCCAGCCCGAACCACCTTGGAAATCATTCCTGCCAAGCAGAAAAGCAAGGTCCTTGGCTTTCTGCTCGATCATAGGGCCGGACACCGGGTTGTTTCGCGACCGAACGTCCACAAACCACTTGTGAACGGCCGCTTCAACATCTTCGTACACAGCAGCACGCACACGTCGGGCGCCACGGGCACCTGGCCTTTTGTCCGACATGGCCCTGATGTCTGCTTTGTTCTTCAGGTTAGTACTCAAGGTGCTCCTTGGAATTTTGTACGCGGCGGCGGCGTCGGACTTCGTTTCACCGCGCTCGACACGATTGATGATCTCGAGTTTCGCAGCAAACGGCAAATTTTGCCTCTTTGCGCAAGCTATGATGACAGCATGCCAATACAGTTCACAGAGCACCAACAGGCAACACCACAGACCACGATGAATCGGCAGCGGCAGGCATACAAGCATAAAGAAAGAAAAATGGCGCTCACTTCTACCGCCTCTGCGCCTCAGAAAAAGCACGACGGCCTTGGCTGTAAGCGTTGCGAGCGGGGAGGATGATTTCTTGGGGGGAGGGGCGGGTGTTCGCCGCACACAGCCGGGTCTAACCAACTTTTTCTAGGGCGGTGCCGGCAGTTTTCCCCGCCACCGCGAGGGAAAGCCAACTTGCTGGGCCACTTTTGAGGCACATGGAGTTTGATATATCAGTTGTCGTTGCTATTTTCGTTCGATAAAACAGTAACTTTTGCTATATATTCTCAATGTAAACTTACCATGTTTAGGAATTGTTCTTCTATATACGAGATAATTTGATATAAACCGGTTCGATATAATCGGGCTCGACTGTACTAACTTTGTCTCGGGAAGCTTGTAATCCTTGATGGTGTGCTCATCAGGGCCAGGAACAGCACTGCTAATACTCAAAATAGCTCATGGGCTGCCAGCTTGTAAATTGTTCCGTCCTGCTGCATGCGCCTTTATGTTTGTCCACCTGCGCCGACAACAGCTCAACATTTTAAAACTAAATTTCGAAGCTTTATGTGGCAATACCTTGAAACGATTATAATGTACGCCATAGTGGAGGCTGTTCAATTAATTTCGACCTCCTGAAGTACACCGTACACCGTAATGCACATACAACGGCTGTTTTTGCATTTTGATATTTGTCGAAACATGGCTGTTGTGACCTGGAATTCGCCATCATGCGTACTGGCGCAACCCCTTGTTGCAGAGTCATGATGGCAGGTACTAGAGTATGGAGATACAACCAAGGCAACGAAGACAGAATGAGGGTGGAGGAATAAATTTATGTAGACATATATATATATATATATATATATTATATACATATGTAATTATATACACTGAAGAAAAAATTTGTCTCGACAGTTTTTTACAATTTTCGGGGTCAGCGAGCATCCCCCTTCCATCTTCGACATAGGTGGTTGTTCGCAAAAATAGCAGTATTTCACCACAAGCACGCAAACAAGTCCAGCGGCGTGTCGTCGTGGCATGTGTGCGTCTGACACCGGAGCGCTTATAGTAGTCTTTCGCGAAACAGCAAAGAAAATTTTTCTATCGCAACATCCGAACACATTCCCGCATCAGTAGTGGTCTCTGGTTGTCTTGTTGAACCAGGTGGACTCTGAAAGGCAAGGGTGAAAGTAGGTGTCAAGGGATGTCTGCTCATTTTTTTTTTTCAACAACAATGAAACTTTTTAAAAGACGTCTATATATCTAATTGGTGTATAAAAGTAAATTACACTTTTGGAAAACAGCACTCTTGCATCTCTGACTCGATTTTCTAGTGCTAAATGGAGGTCCTAGCCCTTTAAGTTCTAAGGCTCGTGTACAGCCAGTTTTGGTTTCGTTTTCTTAAAGATAACCGCTTTGTAGTGACACAACACAGAAGGCAGTCCTGTGGGAGCATAATGATAATACTTTTATGCGCATGAGCAGGCACACCTCTGTCTGCTACACTGCTACTTCAACCAAGGTCAAAGTATCGGCGTAGCGAGAGGCTGCAACGCTTGAGCCAATTAGAAGAATGGCACGGGAGATGGGACAAAGCAGAGAAAATGTAAATCGCGGCACTAACAACTATGTGCTTGATTATGCATGCTTTTACATGGCATTTCTTGCACATTGGGCAGTTTCTATTTTTGCCCCTTTCTCATTATGTTAGTAATGCCTTGGCTGTTGTTAATCAGCTTTGTGGTCTGTCTCCTCTCTCCTTTGTCATGCTTTCGTGCAGTTTCTGCAGCAGGTATAAACCAAACAGCCCAAATATGTACCCTTTTATTGAAGTCAGTGTTGAATTGTCACAACGACTCGCTTCCACATGACAACAGCAACGGCCACCTGAAGATGGCAACCTCATGGCAAACCAAATACCAATTGCTCACAAAAAAGGCTTAACTAATTTAGAGCGCTTCGACGTCTTACAAATTTTTTTCTGCAAGGTTCATTTTCATTCATTCACTGCTTATTTAGACAAAAAAAAGATTTGCCTAGGTTGAAGGGACTAAAGGCAGATTACCTCTGCCCGACTAAGGTCCCTTCACGCATACATTTGCTCAGCTGAAGTTGAACAAATATACAAATTTCATTCTTATTTTGAATGAGGGGACACAAAAATCAAATTAAAGAAATATAACACATGTCCAAACATACATTATAAAGTAACACATTACATTCATCACCAATTTGCGGTAGCAAGATAAAAAATATAAAAAATGAAACCATGAGAAATTTTAGACAGCATTACTAAGTACGATAGAAAAATACATTAAAAAAATTGAGCAACTTTCATCAAGTATAGAAAAGTACGAAAGACACATAAGAAATATCTATATAAAGATAATACAATTATGGCTCATTACAAGTAAGGAAGTAAATCTTGACTTTTTTCTTCACACTGTTTTTAAAAAGTATTACATTCTTCCAAAACTTCATGGACATTTTTGTGGAGTGGATAAGGTATTTGATATGATAATGTTTGCTTACCGTAAGTTGTTCTGAATATAGGCAATCGAAAACGATCAAAACGTAGATAATACGGAGTATCGCTTGAGTAGCAATGCTCCATATAACTGCCAACGGTGTTTCCCATTTCATTAATGACATATAAACTAAGTTTAAGATTGTATAAATGGTAGACAGTAAGTGTCTGAAGCTTGCCCAAAAATGGAGGAGTATGTTCCCTACGTTGCAGATTTCCTATGTAGCATACAGATCTTTTTTGTAAAACTAACAGCCTGTCTAGATTGGTTTATGAAGTTGTGCCCCAAATTAAAAGACAGTAATGTAGATGGGAATGAACTAAAGAATAATATAACTGGAGCTTTAACCAGTTTGGAACTAGGAACCTAAGTTTGCTTGAAACAGAAATCGATCGAGACATATTGGTGTGTACTTTATTTATTTGAGGTGTCCAACTCAGGTGCTCATTGAAAAGTACACCTAAAAATTTAAACAAAGGGATTCGTTGGCTTTCATTATTTTTAAACCAGAGAGAGATCTTGTAGCATACATCTTCACACTTGTTTTTGTTCTTAAGTAAAAGAAATTTAGTCTTACCAACATTCAATTGTATTTGGTTCGAATCTAGCCAGCAAGAGAGACTAGGCATTCATTCGCTTTCTTCTCTAGACCTTTTAGACAGCTGCCAAAAAAGAACAAGCTTGTGTCATCTGCGTACATAACTGTAGAGGGTTCCAAGGTCATTGCCCTTTCTCATGAAAAATAATGCCTAGTTGGTAATATTGTGTCAATGCTCATTTAAACTCGGTGCAAGTCCTCTTTTAAACTAACTTGAACAGATATACTGCAACAGCCAGCACACGTACCAGGCAGGACCTGTTTTATGCTTGTTCCGTTGCCTCTGTGACCGTTATGGTGCAGGAGATGTCCCCCGTTGATGGCAGGGTTGACTCCAAAGACTGCACCAGCGTTTCTGTTGTTGAGCTGACAATGACTGGTTGCAGGGGTGGGGGCAGACATGCCTCCATCGAGTCGGGAGACATGGGGTCACCAGAGGCCAGCAGGACTCGTTGAACATCCTGTTTACAAGAGGGGGAAAAACGATGGTCACACGTGAGCCTATCTCCTATGGGCATAGGTCGGCAAACTCGCTCAGGAGTCGACTCACTCGGATCGAGCCGTGAGTCAGAGTGAGTCCGAGTGGAAAATATTTTGGTAAGCTTGAGTCCAAAGCGCAAGATACATCTTGAGTGAGTCTGAGGTGAGTTGGTTGATAAAGTGTCTTAACGTGAACAGTCAATGTCAAAGAGAATGTTAAAAGCGAATACCATAAAGCCAGACATCAGTAAAGTTTCAGCTCAAAACCAGTAAATATTTGAGTCGAAGTGTAGCTGTTACAGCTGCGACCCAGCCATTGAGCAGAATATCGTATCCGCTGGCTTAATGTAGTGTTGTTTGAAATGAAAACGATTTGTCAGTTTCTGACATTTCAAAGTTCATCACAGATGCAAATAAATTGTTCCATAACAACCTAACTATCCCACAGCGTGCTTTAGGCAAAGTCTGAAACACAGATAGAGTCGGCAGTTCTTTAAAGGCTCCGCTGCCTTGAAGCTAACTGCAGCAGAAAAGACGTAACGGCTACAGGCAACATGGTGCCTCATGGGAAGAAAAAAAAAAACGTTCCGTGAGCACACCGAGAACGGTAGAGTGCTCATGTTGCACAACCCTTATTGAGACTTCTTTAACAGCAAACAAGACCAGCACATACCTCAAGGGGCGCAACGGCGGATGACGAATCGGTTGATGCGTCTGGAGCCACCTGGTGCCGGAGGAGGTGTGTCTAACTGTAGCAGCAGGCTGTCGCCGTCGTCCAACTCTCGGAGGACGACGTCGCGAAGGAATGCAGGCACAAACCGCACGTCGAGGTCGGCGGGCACCTTGTATGAGCAGGGAGCCAAGGGTGCTTGCGTGAGGGCCTGTTCTACCTCACGAGACACTGTCTCCTGCAAGGTACCGCCGTGGTGCACACTTTAATATGAGCAGCGCAAATATAAATAGCATGCACGCTGGTGAATCTGCTCATATTACCATTTCGAATTAGCAGCGCTTTGTAAATTGTTGCGCGGAAAGTTACTCGCTGACTATACCAAAATACGAGTGCAACATAACCACACACGTGAAACACTTGGCCAAGTTAACCTGTTCTGGGGGGACGTGCACATTCTTGACAACTTAACACAATAAATATTCCTTTACCTTTTGGTACGTCAGCTGATACTTTACAGGTACACATTGGAAGACGAAACAAAGCGAAGCTGAGTGCAAGGCATGGTACAACAGTAAATATGCAGTGGATCAAAATATGCCTTCACAACATTTTTTGCCACTAGACTCCTTAATTCTTTTCATTTTGATTAATAAGTCCCATGCAGCCAGTAGGCATCTAGCAATGTCACTAACGGGCCCCAGAGTGACGGGTCCAATTATGGACCCTCTGAATGGCAACCAAGTAGCACTCACCCGAAACTCATTTATGCGGCCGCGGAGCAACTTGGTGCCTTCGGCAAGAAGCTCCTGCCGTTGCCGCATGTCAGAGAGCAGTGCCAGATTGGAGTACATGAGGCGCAGGCCCTCACTGGCCCCCTGGTCGTAGCCACCTGGGGGAACAGCCTCGCCGGTCACGTAGCGCTCAAACTCTTCTGCGGGCAGGTTCAAGGATTCGGCCGTCAGGTTCTCGATGAAGGACACCGCACAGCACTGGCCAGGGTAGAACAAGGAATAGACACAACAAAGAGTTCAATGATGGAACACCACAGACAGGCTGACAATACTCTTTGCTGTGCGATAGCACAAAGGTGTTTTACATAGCACACCTTTCAGTTCTGGCTGAAATTTCCTGCCGAAGAAGATAGGGCACAACAAAGCACAAACTGCAGCACTGGTGTTTGATTACCCAGATGTGGCTTGTTAGACAACAGGGAAATGATCGATGGCAAAATATCAATGTGTGGGATCAAAGCAAACTTGGGATAAGACATTCTGCATACATGCTGCAAACACTACAGCAAGACTTGTGCACCATAAATGTTTTAGCAGCTGATTCCTTCTTAAGGCAGCCTAGCTTGCCTTGCTGGGAATGTGAGTTGAAAACCTTTAGTGTTAAATGCCACAAGAATAAGTGGAAGTATGACTAACAATCTTAATCCCTCTCTTTACTATTTAGTAAATACCACATAGCACAGAGTAAACATCTTTGAGAGCATAAGTGTCCTTAAAATACTTGGCTTATGTCATATACATTTTCATAACTTTTGCAATATTTATGATTATATTAACTGCTTATTCTATACTGGAACCAGCTGTGATGACTTAGTGGTGAAGGTGGAGCACTGTTTGAGCGTGTACTTTCAATATCTAGTGACAGCGGCTGAAAAAAGCTCCCATGCACTCAGATCAAGGCGCTACAGCTTAAAATCTGTTGGCTCAGTAATTACAGGCATTGTGCACCAAAATATATATATTGCCACCTGCTTCTAGTAGTGGGTCGTATGCCAAGGTGAAGGCACACACCACGAAGAAGAAAGAAGTGCGCGTGAACCCCCGCTCTAGGAGACAAGCCCAACCGGCGCGCTTGGTTAGAGCCCTGTTGCTCGGACATCAATAGACCTTGTCGACATCCCCTGGAGCGACGTGACAATTGGTGGAAGTGCTGGGTAGCCCCTCACGGATGTTTCAAACCCCTCCTGGAAGCAGCACCACAAGCCCAGTGCGAGTCCACACTCCCGTTCATCGGACAAGCCGCAGGATCAGGGGATTGCCACCCGAAGCTGACCCCACAGTTCACACCAGTATGATGAGCACGTCCGTTCAAACCACTTTAACAGGAACGGGAAACCCCCCGGTGACTCGGTACACCCTCGAAAGTCCACAGGTTCCGACACCGTTTCATGGCACCGAGCTCGAAGACGTCGAGGACTGGTTGGTCGACTTCGAACGCGTGGCTGCTTTGAACGACTGGAACGACGCAGCGAAACTACGGCGTGTGTACTTCTATTTGGAGGATGGAGCACGTACCTGGTACATGAATCACGAGGAACAGATGACATCGTGGCCCGAATTCCGCCGCCGGCTGTTGGACACTTACAGAAGTGCTGATCGCCACGAACGAGCGGAGCGAGCGATCCAGGCCCGCATCCAGATGCCCAACGAAACTGTCATGACATATGTGGAAGATATGACGCGCCTGTTCCGACGGGCTGATCCAGGTATGACAGAGGAAAAGAAGTTGCGTCACCTGATGCGAGGAGTTAAGGAGCAGCTTTTCGCTGGCCTTGTACGGAGCCCTCCGAGCACGGTCGCCGAGTTTTTGTCTGAAGCCGTCACGATGGAAAAGATGCTTCAGCATCGATCCACCCTGTATGACCGGCAAGTGAGCACGTCCACTGCTCAAGTTCCCACGACTTTTGGGAACAACACCGAGTGTCTGCGCGACCTCATCCGCTCTATAGTACGCGAGGAGCTGCAAAAGGCTGCCACACCACCACTACCTACGGTGAGTTCTATTGCAAGTATCGTCAAGGACGAGCTGCATCATGCCCTGCGTGACCCTGTGAGTCTGGATAACGCCGCACCGGCCCCGGCTGACTACCACCGTGCGACTTATGCGGAAGCCTTGAAGCGCCCAACTTCCTCTTCCCCGCTGTTTGTTCAGGCACCTCCTACAGTTTCACTTCAGTCGGCGCAGCCTCTACGGTACTACGAGAACACACGCGCGCCCCCACCCCTCGTTTACGCCAACCCTGTGCATCTTGCGGAACAACCAGCGCACTACCTTGACGACAGACGTGCTTCGCCTCGGAAATCTGATGTTTGGCGCACTCCTGATCGCCGGCCTTTGTGCTTCCACTGCGGTGAAGCGGACCATTTGTACCGCCAGTGTCCATACCGGCGCCTCGGGCTGCGCGGCTTTTCAGTATATTCAGCGCCTCCTCGGTATGGCCAGCGACCCCGGGACATTGAGGACTACCTGGCTCAACAGCGCATGCCACTGCCTTCTGGACGGCAGCCGCGCTCACCGTCGCCGAGGCGCTTTTCATCTTCGCCACAGCGCCATGCTGGCGCACGGTCCCCCAGTCCCCGCCGGGAAAACTAACGCAAGCGACCCTTGGAGGCGAGGTCGCTGGCAGTCGACGTGCTGAAGACCTCCGATCGACGCTAAGAGTAAAGGGTGTGGATTCGACTGAGCGATATGTGCGGCTTTCTCTGGATATACCGGTGCTGATAGACGGCTATGCAGTAGGTGCTTTAGTTGATACCGGGGCTGACTATTCTATACTAAGCGGGAAAATGACCAGACTACTAAAGAAGGTAATCACGTCCTGGCATGGCTCTGTGATTCGAACGGCTGGTGGCCACACCGTCTCTCCGCTTGGAACCTGCACGAGCAGAGTTCGGGTCTGCGGTTATACTTTTGTAGCAAGTTTCCTTGTGCTCCGTGAATGTTCACGCGACGTTATTCTTGGTGTTGACTTCCTGCAGGAGTATGGAGCTGTCATTGACCTTCAAGAGAATCGCATCACCTTCTCAGCCGACCGAGCAATCGACAAGCAGGACGACCAACAACGTGCCGACATTCTTCGTGTTTCTGCTGAAAGTATAACGCTTCCTCCAAGAGCCAGTGTTATTGTCGACGTCACATGCTGTGGATTGCGAAATGGTGAAGCGATTGCAGAAAGTAATTTTGAAAACTTGCTGTCTCAAGGTGTTTGTGTGGCTAGGAGTATCATACAGCTACGTGATGGCCGATCTCAACTGCTCGTTACAAATTTCAGCAACGAACACCGACACCTTTTTCGTGGCACTTCGTTAGCGTTTGCAGATGAATTAAGTACCGTTCCCATCTGCTTCTCGTCGGACGCAGTGGAGGCCGCCGATACGTCTCTAAACAATATCGACATTAATTCTAACCTCACACCAGAGAACCAGACAGCACTGCGAAAACTCTTGCTTGAATTCAAGTCATGCTTCGCTGCTTCCTCTAAGGTGCGCCAGACTTCGATCACTAGGCACAGAATCATCACTTACGACGACGCTCGCCCAGTACACCAACAGCCTTACCGTGTGTCAGCGAAGGAACGAGAAGCCATTCGTACGCAAGTTCGAGAAATGCTTGACGACGGCATCATCCAGCCTTCCAACAGTGCGTGGTCCTCTCCGGTCGTCCTAGTCAAGAAGAAAGACGGAACGCTACGTTTTTGCGTCGATTACCGGAAGCTGAACAGCGTGACTAAAAAGGACGTGTACCCGCTGCCACGCATCGACGACTCGTTAGACAGATTACGCCGCGCCCACTATTTTTCCTCTTTGGATTTAAAAAGCGGGGTACTGGCAGATCGAGGTTGACGAGCGAGATCGCGAGAAAACGGCCTTTGTTACCCCTGATGGCCTGTATGAATTTCGAGTCCTTCCTTTTGGTTTGTGCTCAGCGCCCGCAACCTTCCAGCGAATGATGGATACTGTGCTTACTGGTCTGAAGTGGCAAACTTGTCTCGTATACCTTGATGATGTTGTCGTTTTTTCTGAAACCTTCCAGCAACATCTTCATCGCCTCAGGAGTGTGCTACAGGCTATTCAATCAGCAGATCTTACACTCAAACCGCAGAAGTGTCACTTTGGTTATGAAGAGCTCAAATTCCTTGGCCATGTAATCAACGCGAAAGGAGTTCGACCCGACCCCGACAAACTTGCCGCTGTAGCCGCGTTTCCGCATCCTACAGACAAAAAGGCTGTTCGACGCTTTCTGGGCTTGTGCGCCTACTATCGACGATTTATTAGAGGGTTTTCGAAGATAGCGGAACCCTTGACTCGCCTTACACGCGACGACACACCGTTTGTATGGGCTACCGAACAACAGGCTGCCTTTGCCGAGCTACGACAGCGGATGCAGTCAGCCCCTGTTCTTGCGCATTTTGACGATGATGCTGACACAGAGGTGCACACTGACGCCAGTAACATCGGCCTCGGCGCAGTGCTCGTCCAGCATCAACACGGCAAAGAACGAGTCATTGCCTATGCCAGCCGCTCACTGTCCCGTACCGAGGTGAATTACACGACCACAGAAAAAGAGTGTCTCGCAGTAGTGTGGGCGATCACGAAGTTTCGCCCGTACCTCTATGGTCGTCCATTTAAAGTGGTGACGGACCACCATGCCCTCTGCTGGTTGGTAAACATTCGTGATCCCTCTGGACGACTGGCCCGATGGAGCTTGCGTCTACAGGAATTTGACGTTACCATCGTATATAAGTCTGGACGGAAGCATGAAGACGCTGATACGCTGTCGCGTGCACCCATACCTTTAGTCAATCAAGAAGAAGACGACGATGATGGTTTCCTGGGCGCCCTTAGCTCATCTGACTTGAGCAGACGCCAGCGAGAGGATGAAGAGATTCGACCGCTCATCGACTATCTGGAGGGTCATAGCGCCGTTATACCTCGCCATCTATTTCGTGTCATGACGTCTTTCTGCCTCCGAGGTAATGTCCTGTATAAAAAAAACGCCCGTTCTACGAGCCGCGCTTACCTCCTCGTCGTTCCGAAGGACATGCGGGACGAAGTCCTCTCCGCGTGCCATGATGAACCCACATCTGGTCATCTAGGTTACTCGCGAACGCTCGCCAGAGTAAGTGAGGCGTACTACTGGCCCGGACTTTCAGCAAGCGTGAAGCAGTACGTTAAAAGCTGTCGTGAATGCCAGCGTCGAAAGTCGCCACCAAGCAAGCCGGCTGGATTACTTCAGCCAATTGATCCACCCCACAAGCCATTTGACCAAGTCGGCATGGACATTCTCGGCCCATTTCCTTTATCGTCCGACGGCAACAAATGGGTCATTGTTGCAACTGACTATTTGACCCGCTATGCTGAGACACAGGCGATACCACGAGCCACGGCTTCTGAGGTAGCACAGTTCTTCATGTGCCACATTGTTCTGCGCCACGGTGCTCCATCTACAGTGATAACCGACAGAGGAACAGCGTTCACTGCACAACTTATTGATGAAGTTTTTCGGCTAAGTAACACTAGGCATCGAACGACGACTGCTTACCATCCGCAGAGCAACGGCTTAACCGAGCGACTAAATAAGACAGTCACAAACATGATCTCCATGTACATCGACGTCCAACACAAAACATGGGATCGCATTTTGCCTTATGTGACGTTCGCTTATAACACCGCCGTTCAAGAAACAACCCGATTTACACCGTTTCGCCTTCTCTACGGCCGCGAAGTTCAGACGATGCTGGATGCGATGCTTCCTTATGAAGGCGCTGATCGATTAACAACTGACGCAGAATAATTTGCAGAGCGTGCCGAGGAAACTCGCCAGCTCGCCCGGCTACACATTGGTCAGCAGCAACAGGTCGATGCACGACGTTACAATAAGCGTCACAATGACGTATCTTACAGTCCGGGAGACCAAGTTTGGGTTTGGACCCCTGTTCGGCGCCGTGGCCTCTCCGAAAAGTTGCTCAGCAGATACTTCGGTCCGTATAAAGTAATACGCCGCGTGAGCGACGTAAACTACGAAGTGGTTCCGGACGCTACGTCGTCACGATGGGCACAACGAAAACAACCGACCTCTGACATAGTTGACGTGGTGCGCATGAAGCCCTATTTTGCGCGTTCCTAAAAGACCACTTTTCCTGTGTTATTTTTTTATTTGTGCTCCGACGATTGCCTCATCATTGGTGAACTTATCGCGTCGAACATTTGATTATTGGTGCCCTTTTTCATTGTTTAACCTACTTTGTTTTGGTTTTTTTTTTTTCAATAACTTTACAGCATCGGGACGATGCTCTTTCTTTTTTTTGTTGAGGAGGAATATTGCCACCTGCTTCTAGTAGTGGGTCGTATGCCAAGGTGAAGGCACACACCACGAAGAAGAAAGAAGTGCGCGTGAACCCCCGCTCTAGGAGACAAGCCCAACCGGCGCGCTTGGTTAGAGCCCTGTTGCTCGGACATCAATAGACCTTGTCGACATCCCCTGGAGCGACGTGACAATATAGCAACCTCAGACAATCCATAGCAAACTGCGGAGAGACACCACAAAGCACTGCTACGATACTCACCAGGTTGGTGAAGTAGTAGCCAGCCTCCCCACTGAGTAGCCGGCTGGGGGCACTGAACCGGGTCACATACTTGATGTTGGAGTGAAGCAGGGGAGGGTTGGCACGCAGCACAACGTACACCATTGCCGGCAGGAACTCATCAGCCGAAGCCGGCTGTGGGCCCTGGGGTCCCATTTGCAATGCCTCGAACAGCTGCTGACTGCAACGCACAACACAGGCCAACTTCTCACGGGGGCTGTGGCGCGAGTCCAGCTCAATTATGTGTGTAATGGCACGGTCAATCACATCACGCACAGGCGTCTGCCGATCGTCCAACTCAAGCTCAAGATGCCGTGCTGCCACCCAGCTCAAAGACCGGATGCGGCGTTGGATTGCCAAATCTTTCTCCTCGTCAGCCGTGGAGATGAACTCGAAGATGGACTTGTACGTTAGACTCATCAGGTAGTTCTCCATCAAGTCCATGAGACGCTCCACCTGGTCGGGCTCCAGACCTACATGAGAGTTTTTCTAAGTGAGCAAACTCTACAAGGAAGCAGCAATCTCTTCTCTGTCATCTTACTCTGTATTAAACTACACACAGTTCATAGCATTACCTAGCCTGGTCTCTTTTTTACTCCATAGCACTCTAATATGTATCGATCCTTAAACTAACATCTTGTTGATTGCAGTACAAAATAAGTGAGGTGACTGAGAAGGCATACCTTGATAGTGGGCGTGTGTCTCAAAGCGCTCGTGCATCTTCTGATAGAAGTCCTGCACCTGGTTTGAGAGATCATCGATTGACTGGTCCCGAGACGTTTTGTGGATGCGATCCACAGCTGCCCTGACCTGAAAACGAGTAATTGAACTGAGGTCAAGTACAGCACAACGAAGCGTGCAAACAACAAGTTGAAAGTAACCAGAAAACCCAAGCATGGGGTTTCATGCATGTAATGCAGGCATCTTTTTGGCGCTCTATATAAAGGTGTATATTATTGGAAATCAGACACAAGTTTTCTTTATCGCAAGCTAAGTGAGCAGGGGGACTCGCCTGCTTGATGAGATCGCAAGCTGCCGACTCCTTCAGGTCGCGGAGGAAGTCCTTGAGCTCCTTGGCGGCAGGATTGCTCTCCAAACTGCTCAGCTGAAAGTCCTTGGAGCTCACAGACTCTGCAACAAACAAGAGGCAAGACAAACAGCTTAGCTGACTTCTCTAGGCACCCCAATGCCTCCCTTCTCTCTTCTAACATTATGATGTGTTTCACCATTAATGAGACACACAGCTCTGAAACTTTATTGTGTGCTTTATAGATGCACATTAAGTGCACCTCTTCAGATATTTCACACACGCTGCGCTTGAGGTCAGATACCTCGTTGAATAAAATTTCCACATCGTTGTATAATCACTTTTTTTACCTCAAGAGCACCAATTTTGATGATAGCTAACTACATTTTTTAGAGACAAAAAGCGCCGGCTCGTTTAATCTCTAGTGTACCAATTATGACACACTATATTGAAAGCAAAAATGAGCAAGAATATACAAAAGAAGCTCTAAATGACCATACATTTGTAGCCTGCCATATACAGTTCCTACAAACTATGTGAATGCCTTAAAGATTAAAAAAAAAACCTCTGCTCTTTTTTCTTTTTTTACAATGAAAACATCGCAGTACTTGTGAAACAAAAAGAGGGAGACCTCAAGCACACTGCCAGTACGTGACATAGCATAAAACAATATCTGGACAATTTCTTCATATGGCGACTCTGTGCTCCTGTCCCAGTTCACTGTCGCACATGCCAGTGCTCTTTGATGAAACAATAATTGCACTTACACAATTCATAGATGTTATGCTTAAGGGCGCAATTACTAGAGGGCGAAATGCAACGAAGGTGAAGGCATTGAATGAGCTATTTAACAGAGAAATTTTAGAAACCAGGTGCAATAAAAGTGACCTTTAGTTGGTGTTGCATTACTCAGATTTTTCAATGCATCGGAGCAAGAACAGGAACAAACATTCACAGTGTAGTGGGGAATTCGCAAGGCAATGATAGTGGGACCACCGCTGAGTGCGAAGCGCGAGCACGAGCTGTAGACACTGGACTGCCCAAGCGTTTGTTTCTGTACCGGCTGTCTGCCTATTATCTGGCGTCGCTAATAAACCCCCTTGCAAAGTGGTGGAAGTGTGCTGGGTACGCAAACCTGGAACTTCGAAGCCGGAAGCAGCCCACTACATCAGCAATGCCTGATCAGACGACCGAGCAAGGCACCACCCAGCAAAGCACGGCCCAATCTCAACTGGTCATCGTGCCTACCACCCTGCGCCAACGAGATCCGCCCTTCTTCAGTGGCACCGAGGACCAAGATGTGGAGGACTGGTTGCAGCTGTTTGAGAAGGTGAGCGCCGCCAACAAGTGGGACGACCCCTCGAAATTAGAGTATGTCCCATTTTATCTCAAAGACGTCGCCAGCCTGTGGTTCACAAACCACCGCACTGAATTTATCACTTGGGCCGGTTTCAAGACCACCCTCGCAGCTGTGTTCGATCGCCCCGCAGTGCGCAAGCTGCGTGCTGAGCAGCGCCTACGCGGACGTGCACAAAGGCAGGGCGAAAACTTCACAAGCTATATTGAAGATGTAATCGATTTATGCCGGCGCTTCAACCCTGAGATGACCGAACATGACAAGATCAGGCATATCTTGAAAGGCATAGACGATGATGCCTATCAAATGTTGCTGGCAAAGAGCCCAAGTACCGTATCCGAACTTGTCACGTTGTGCCAGAGTTTGGAAGAGATTCGAAAACAACGTGCAGCAGTTCGGAGGTCGACGACTGCAGACGACTCTCTCGCTGCCCTGGCCGTCGGTGGTGACAGCTCCCTGCTGGAGCAGATAAAAGAATATGTACGCGAAGAGGTCGCACGACAACTTTCATGTCTCTCGTATCTGCCGACCACCGAAGCACCAACGAACCGCCTAACGCCGACAATAAGACAGGCTATTCAGGAGCAGGTCTCCGAGGCGTTGCCATTACCTACGCCTGCCTCTCAACCAACGCCTGTTGCCGCGCCACTGACTTATGCGGCCGTCGCGGCAATGCCTCCTGCATCTCGTCTGCCAATGTATACGCCACAACCTGTGCGACCGTCCACCGCGCCGTTTCCACAGCAACACGCCGGAAATCCTTGGCGCACCGCTGACAACCGGCCTATATGTTACTTTTGCGGAATTCCAGGTCACGTTGCACGTCTATGTCGTCGGCGCTTCACAGTTAACGCACCAAGATATCCCGAGTATTCGTTTCGACCTCCATACCACGCGCCTCACGTACCACCTGAAGTTCACGAACGCGATGCGCAAACTGCTTCCGGCGCCCGAAACATTCGCTTCTAGACGTTCTACTTCCCGCTCGCCTTCACCTTCACCAAGTCGTCGTTCCGTGTCGCCTATGCGTCGACGACCCACCTCCAGTGAGACGGAAAACTAACTGCCGCAGCTCCGGAGGCACGAGCTGCGTCATCGTCTAATCGTTCAAGTCCTCGCCTGTCTCCCGCCAATCTTATCGAAGTAATCGTCGAAGGTGTACGAACACTCGCACTCATCGATACCGGTGCCGCGATATCTGTGATTAGTGAGAGACTCTGCCGCTCTCTTCGTAAAGTGACGATGCTTTCTCCCGTGGTTTCTCTTAGTACTGCAAGCGCCCAACAAATTGAGCCCGTCGCGTTATGTACAGCAAAAGTTGTGATTCGAGACGTGTTGTACACCATTGAATTTCACGTGTTGGCTTCATGTTCCCACGATGTCATCCTAGGATGGGATTTTTTATCACGTCATCACGCCGTCGTGGACTGCGCTCGGGCCGAAGTGGAGCTGTTACCGTTTGGTGATGCGCCTTCTGTTGATGCGGCCGTATCTAGTGTGGCTAACCTTGTCGTCGCAACCGACATAGACCTTCCTCCTTTCAGCGCCCAGTTTGTCCCTGCCTGCTGTGCTTCACTTTCTGACGCTACCGTCCTATTCACGCCATCTGACATCTTCGGTAGCCGCCACCACACATCGCTGCCTTTCGCCATTCTTGAGCTTTGTCAAGACACTACCGGGATATTTATTTCCAATCCCAACTCGTGCCCCCTCAGTTTGCGCCGCAACGAGACGCTCGGCCACATTCAGCTCATCGATGAAGGTACTATCGTGCCTGCCGATTTCTTCGACACCAAGCCGAATATGGAGCTGAACGCGTTGGTTCCTCACTTTGCCTTGAACAGCGTGTCTACCGATGCATTTCACCATTCTATTGACAGCCATCTCGCCCCGGCTCAACGAGAGCAGCTTGTTACCCTGCTGCACGAATTCAAGCGTTCGTTTGACTTTCCCCAAGCGGTGCTAGGAAGAACGAACACCGTTGTGCACACAATTGACACAGGAAAGAGTACTCCTTTGCGCCAGCGCCCTTATCGTGTGTCACCAGCGGAGCGTCGGGTAATTGCAGAACAAGTAGACGACATGCTACAGCGCGGAGTCATCAAGCCTTCTTGTAGTCCTTGGTCTTCCCCAGTTGTACTCGTCAAAAAAAAGGATGGTTCAGTCCGGTTCTGCGTAGACTACAGGCGCCTAAACAACATTACGAGGAAAGATGTTTACCCTCTTCCCCGCATAGACGACGCTCTCGATTGTCTCCAAGGTGCAGAATTCTTTTCCTCGCTTGACCTTCGCTCGGGTTATTGGCAGGTCCCAATGGCTGAGTCTGATCGTCCAAAAACGGCGTTTGTCACACCGGATGGCCTCTATGAATTTACCGTGATGCCATTCGGACTCTGCAATGCGCCTGCCACATTCGAGCGAATGATGGACAGCATTTTACGTGGTCTCAAATGGAACATTTGCTTGTGCTATCTTGATGACGTTGTGGTTTTTTCACCCGATTTCACTTCGCATCTCACTCGTCTGCGCAAGATTCTACAGTGCCTTACAAACGCCAGGCTTCAGCTTAACCTGAAGAAGTGTCACTTCGGGGCTAAACAACTCACCATACTTGGTCATGTCGTCTCGAAAGCCGGCATTCTTCCCGACCCTGACAAGCTTCGTGCTGTTGCCGAATTTCCTAAGCCGACTACTGTTAAAGAACTACGGAGCTTTGTGGGCCTGTGCTCCTATTTTCGTCGCTTTGTCCGGAACTTTGCCTCCGTCATCGCTCCACTCACCAAACTTCTTGCTGGCCCTGCAGATCTTTCGAATTGGACAGCAGCCTGTGACGAATCCTTCGCAACACTGCGCCGACTCCTTACCTCACCACCCGTACTGCGCCATTACGACCCTACTGCGCCAACCGAAGTACACACGGATGCAAGTGGCGTTGGCCTTGGTGCAGTACTCGCGCAACGCAAGCCAGGTTTTACGGAGTATGTGGTCGCCTATGCCAGCCGCGCCCTCACTAAGGCAGAAGCCAACTATTCTGTTACGGAAAAAGAGTGCCTCGCGATTGTGTGGGCGTTAAACAAGTTTCGCCCCTATTTGTACGGCCAAACTTTTGATGTGGTAACTGACCATCACGCACTCTGTTGGTTGGCTTCGCTAAAAGATCCTTCCGGCCGCCTCGGACGTTGGGCACTACGCCTCCAGGAATTCGACATACGCGTCGTCTACCGATCGGGGCGAAAGCACTCTGACGCAGATGCGCTTTCACGATCACCCGTGAAATCCGATGATACGGATATATCAGCCCTGGACCTTCCCCTCTCTGCCGTCAGCGTCACAGACATGCCATCCGAACAGCGCAAGGACCCTTGGATCGCCTCGCTATTGAATATGCTTTCTGACGCATCAACTTCCGGTTACCCGCGTGCTCTTCGCCGCCAAGCAACGCATTTCGCCATACGGGATGGCCTGTTATACCGTCGCAACTATCAAGTGACGGGTCGTAAATGGCTGCTAGTCATACCCAGCCATATGCGGTCTGATATCTGCAAATATTTTCATGCTGAACCGCAACACGCACACGCCGGTGCGCTAAAGACGTATGAGCGGATCCGCCAACGTTACTACTGGCGGGGTATGTACACGTTTGTACGCAAACACCTTCGCTCATGTTCCCAGTGTCAGCAGCGCAAGACATTCCCTCATTCACCCGGTCAACTGCAGCCTTTGCCATGTCCTGCACGCCCATTCGACCGTGTTGGGATTGACCTATACGGCCCGCTGCCGTGCTCTGTTGGTGGCAATCGATGGGTGATTGTGGCTGCCGACCATCTGACAAGGTACGCCGAAACGGCAGCGCTGCCTTCGGCTGGTGCTCGTGACGTTGCAACCTTCATCTTGCACCGGTTTGTTCTTCGTCATGGTGCACCACGGGAGCTCCTGAGTGACAGAGGACGCGTATTTTTGTCCGAAGTTCTGCAGCAGCTCCTACATTCATGCCGTACGGTACACCGCACATCAACAGCCTATCACCCTCAGACAAACGGCCTAACGGAACGTTTCAACAGAACCCTCGGAGACATGCTCGCTATGTATATTGATTCCGACCACTCCAACTGGGACGTTGTTCTTCCTTTCGTGACGTACGCCTATAATACGGCGATTCAATCAACAACAGGCTTTTCTCCATTTTTTCTTTTATATGGTCGTGACCCATGCAACACACTCGACACAATTTTGCCATACAATCCTGATGCCTCAGAGTTCAGCCCAGTTTCTGAAATGGCTGAACATGCCGAAGAGTGTCGTCAACTTGCACGGTCCTTCACAGCCGATAACCAAGCCCTCCAAAAAGATCGCCACGACCATGATCTTGTTCAGAATACCTTCCCCGTCGGTTCTCTTGTGTGGCTCCGACTGCCTTTCCACTCTCCCGGACTGACTCCCAAGTTTGCACCGAAGTATACGGGCCCTTACCGCGTCATACAACACCCTTCTTCTGTCACCTATGTGATTGAACCACTCAAGCCGTCCACGGACAAGCGCCGCCTTGGTCGTGAGACGGTCCACGTCAGTCGCCTCAAGCCCTGTTACGACCCTCCTGTTCTCTCGTCACCTTGAGTCGCCAGGATGGCTCGTCTTCGTCGCCGGGGCATTGTAGTGGGGAATTCGCAAGGCAATGATAGTGGGACCACCGCTGAGTGCGAAGCGCGAGCACGAGCTGTAGACACTGGACTGCCCAAGCGTTTGTTTCTGTACCGGCTGTCTGCCTATTATCTGGCGTCGCTAATAAACCCCCTTGCAACAGTAGTAAATAGAACTTCCAACCCAAGCTTCCTTTCTCTGAGTGGAGTTATCTAAGTGCATTTGAAATGAGGGAAACAAGACAAAATGATAAGAAAAATCCAATGTGTCAAAGTATTCTGCAACAGAAACTCGCACCTCTTACATGACAAGGGCAACAAGGCCACACTGATTTGCTTGTCACAGCATTTGTACATTACCTGCTCTCGAACTATTTCTCCGGTATCTTTTACTTTTGACATTACAATGTGTGCTGCGAGTGTCCGTATCCGCTGTCCGTGTTATGATATGCTGTCACACTTTCATAACCAAGTGCAATGCAGAAGCCAACACCTCATGGGGAGAGACACTCCGTAATGTGAGGCAACACACGTTGATACAGGCATGCAAAGCAATCAACCACAAAAAAGCAATGCTTGAAGCAAAGGTAGCCTTGTGGGCTGGAAACTAAAGCTGCGATTCTCTGTACCATTTGAAAGCAGACATACTGTGGACACGGAAGATCCGCAGCATAGTCTTGCAATGCGTTCCAGTTTAAACGTAAACATTTTGACAGCAATCTGTCTGGCTGGGTAGAAAGGTTTAGAAAATTGAAATTGCTCCAGCCACAGTTCAAATAGAGTCCGACGTTTCGAGACCGACTCGGTCCCTTCCTCAGGGGGTGACTGTCTTGGTCATGGAAGTGTCGTCGCGTCGTGTTCTCTCACCACGGCTCCGGCTTTCCCTTTCCACCACGTTTCGGAGACCGTGAACGTACACCGAAGGCATTGATCCCAGCGAGCGGTTCACGTTGGCAGGCGTATGCTGAATGTGCCAAGACTCGAGCAAGAGCCTCTTTCCCAAATTCCGTTCTGTTTCAATAACAGAAGCGCCGTCTAAGTCAATTTTATGGTCGTGCTTCTCGCAGTGCTCCGCCAGAGCGCTACGTTGCACTTCCATCTTCCTGACGTCGTTCTTGTGTTGGCGCATTCTTTCCGGGAAACACTTGCTCTCGCCTATGTAGCAGGCTGGACACCCAGAACACGACACTTTGTAGACAACGCCCGGGTGTAGCTCCCTCGGAGGTCGGTCTTTCGGCCGCGGTAGCAAGCGAGCGAGCGTCGAAACAGGTTTATGGATTACCGTGACCCCGGCTTACCGTGACCCCGGAAAGACACCTGCAAGCGACACACCGCCCGACCCCCTTTCCGCCCTGGCCACACCACCGCACACGAGAGAAACGAAGGCGCCAAACAACCGCGTCGCCATTCCATATGTGCCGGGCATAAGTGAACAGCTCTCGAGAGTCCTAGGAAAAGCCGGGGTCACGGTAATCCATAAACCTGTTTCGACGCTCGCTCGCTTGCTACCGCGGCCGAAAGACCGACCTCCGAGGGAGCTACACCCGGGCGTTGTCTACAAAGTGTCGTGTTCTGGGTGTCCAGCCTGCTACATAGGCGAGAGCAAGTGTTTCCCGGAAAGAATGCGCCAACACAAGAACGACGTCGGGAAGATGGAAGTGCAACGTAGCGCTCTGGCGGAGCACTGCGAGAAGCACGACCATAAAATTGACTTAGACGGCGCTTCTGTTATTGAAACAGAACGGAATTTGGGAAAGAGGCTCTTGCTCGAGTCTTGGCACATTCAGCATACGCCTGCCAACGTGAACCGCTCGCTGGGATCAATGCCTTCGGTGTACGTTCATGGTCTCCGAAACGTGGTGGAAAGGGAAAGCCGGAGCCGTGGTGAGAGAACACGACGCGACGACACTTCCATGACCAAGACAGTCACCCCCTGAGGAAGGGACCGAGTCGGTCTCGAAACGTCGGACTCTATTTGAACTGTGGCTGGAGCAATTTCAATTTTCTAAACGTTCCAGTTTAAGTGCGACAGATGCAACTTCAAAGTGAGCCTTCTTTCAAGGGTAAAGCTGCAGATTTGTTGTTGTCAATGCTACCTTTTTCCAGACACTACTTCCCAAAACTGCATCCTTGTGCAGAGCTGGTTTCTTTAGTACGGTGAGGATAATGGTATGTTGCACAAGACTCTTGCTGGTAAAAGTGAAAGTAATGCAGAATATGACGCTCTCTGTTTCTAGAAACAGGATGCGATGCATGAAAGTTTGATGTAATGTAAAGCTGATGGCACAAAAGAATGCAGAGGTGGATGATAAATGGCTTTATTTTAATGAAACAAGGCAGACAGAGCAACAGGAATGCCGGCACAATAAATACGTAATGAGATGAAAGAGGTGCAACAATGCAAACAGAGGTGTCACAGGGGTGTCACGTCATATTCGCTATGCTGGCTGCTGCCAGCAAGGGAAACCGCCCAGTGATCAGTAGTCTATTTGAGACCATATACACAAGAAAAAGCTGCTCAATCAAAGAGAGAAGTTCATGAAGAACTACAGAAGCAAGTCGTGGAAAGCGTCATGTCTGCCTTTTTTTGGGCTACATACAACCAGACTCCACAGAAAACGCAAATGGGTTAGTGCTGCCAGTGTCAAGCAGTGATTTAAGCTTCTTTAGTTGTGCCCACATATGACCTCCAACATCATTTGAAAGAAATAAAGTATTCAATCGGCTCGAGCTACCTTTAACAGTGTTGGACCTGCGGATGATGCTGCGTAGCGTCTTGGTCCGTTTCTCGGCTTGCTGTCGCTTCTTCTCGGCAAATCGCGAGAACGGCGACGGTTCGATCAGGCCAGGCTGCGATGCACTGGGGTAGCTTTCTGGAGACTCACTGGCACTGCGGGACAGCCTGCAACCAAACGGAGAAGAAAACCACTTTGAATTAAGGCCTCACTCTCAATCTGGCGTACTCATGTGTACACTGATTCGTATTTGCCCTACACCGATTTCATGAGTGTCCCATGAGTACCAGAGACACTACTTGATTGATTGATTGATATGTGGGGTTTAATGTCCCAAAACCACCATATGATTATGGGAGACGCCATAGTGGAGTGCTCCGGAAATTTCAACCACCTGGGGTTCTTTAATGTGTGCACCCAAATCTAAGCACACAGACCTACAGCCTTTTCGCTTTCATCAAGAATGCAGCGGCGGCAGCCGGGATTCGATCCCGCGACCTGCGGGTTAGCAGCCGGGTACCTTAGCCACTAGACCAACCAGAGACACTGCTACAACACACCCTACAAAACCATTGCTGAATGACATCCACATACTTTGCTTTTAATGAAAGCCAGCAGGTAATGAAGCCAAGGAAGGTGTAAGGAACATTAATTTTACTACTTTAAGTGTATTGTAATAATTGTGATACAGATGTGAAGAAAGTAGAGTGAATGAGAAGACAATTTTCTGCTGGAAGGGACCGCATCTTAAAATGGTACAATAAACGTTCCCTATAGCTTCTTTGGTTTAGTTATCTGCTGGCTTCTGTTAATGTTATATCAAACAAAGAAACGAGCCATTAAAACACTTTTTCCTTCATTAATGTACCTAAGATGCCAATATAGGCTTTTACTTTGCCTAAAGTCTTTTACGCCCAACAATGCTGTCTCTGCAGCTTTTTTTTCTGGAAGGTGTTCCACTTCACCGCTGGGGTGTGAAACACTGCTGTTTTATCCCACTCCAAATTGTGATTTGGGACAACTTCAGAGCCATCAGCCTCGATTGTTTTCTGAATTCTCCACACATACACGATGGATGGATGGATAAACTTTATTTGATCTTTTGAAACATGCCAGATTTTACTTCGTGCTCTCCAATCAGGTTAAGAATTTCAGAATAGTTTGTGCACTAGCACAATAACTAAATGCGCAAGTAATACCCCACACCAATAAAATTTTGTAACAACATATACATCTTTGAAAGGGGTGGTGAAAAGTGCAGCAGGCACTTGCAATATACATAGGCCATAGCGAGAATCCTCGGGCTGCACAATCATTCGTGCTTTTGTAAGTGCGTTCAAAACTCGTCACTCCTCACTAGTGGCGGCCGGCACAAAGTATACAGCAGGAAGGCGGACTCCACAGGTTCTACACCATTGTTTGTCAGCACACAAGTGCTCAAATAGATCTAATGAATAACTGACAACACAGCCATAACTGGGAGTTATACGGCGAGATAATCACTACCAAACAAAGTGGCTTCCTCACAGCATGAACAGCTTGTCACCCCCTTTCCTACCCATAAAGCAAATATAGTTAACATGGATCACTTTTCGGAAGAGCATTCAGATGTCGTGTCTTAAGCAAACTTTAAGTGATGAGTGAGCGGAAGGTACTAGCATCACAGAAATGTCGCTAACTCAAACAGGAAGGAGATTCATCATTAGCATAAGTGCCAAATGACATATATACATCCACAATACCTCGTACCATGCAGCCATTTTCACATTACACTCCACGAGCCCATGCTGCGCAGGACACGCAGGCACAAATGCCCGATTTAACCAGAAAATGAGCAGCACATTTAAAAAAAGAAATGGTGCACAAATGAAGAGAACAGATTTTTACTGAGAGAACAAAAGTGCCGCACAGGTCTGTTTATTACTGACTCAAACTATAGCTTTGTTTGGCTTAGCAAAATACTGGTTGCTGCTTTTATCTCCATGCCTGCGAATTTGCTTCCGTATCGTTCATAGCGTGAGTCTAAGAATTTTCATCGCGGTGCACTGTACTTCGTTTTGCGTACGTGCTCTTAAGAGAACTTGGATTGCAAGAATGATACCTCAACATTTTTTTTCTTCCTTTCACCCACTAATTTCCGTTTCTCCAATCTGGCTGGCAAATTACAACCTTCTGCCAGAAGTCTTTAGATATGCAGAAACAATTACGAAACAAAACAAAATTGATGGATGTTCATGGAGCCAAATGAAAACGCAGCTTGCCGCAAGAGAAGTAATTTAATTGTATTACAAGTGCTGCACAGGTACGCACAGAAATGCATATCAACACTCTACCACCATTCGGGATGAAAGTTACAATACCACCACCTTTTACAGGCACATTCATACACTGCGTGCCAGAAAAACCAGGAACCTCCTGAAAATAATGTGTGCTAGGATTATTGTTGGCAATCCAGAACACCTTCACATCAACTCAGCCACAGATCCATCATCACGATCTTCGCTGCGTTGGTGGCTACGTATTATCTTCCAATATTTAGAGCACATGAATGTAAATAAACAGATTTAAAGATAAGCCAATGAATTTTTTTTTCAGTCACACAGCCGAATTTTTTCCCACACAAGCTGTGTCACATTCAGGTTTATTTAATTGCAGTCAATCATTCCATGGTATACAGAGCTATAACAATGCATTACACGTGTCTAGTATCTGTAATGCTGACTTCAAGTATTTCTGCCGATGGCTTCAATTGGCATAATGTGAGGTTCGAGCATTATAACCTCAACAGGCATCAATGTAACTATAGCAATGGAAAAATGTATTCTCAAGCACAAAAGAACATAAATATATGATGCAAACTGAATTAATGAGGTCAGCTCATTCGTGCGAAGAGGCACATGCACACAAGGGGAGAAAAATCATAGGACAATTTGTTTTCAACAAAACTCACACGCAGAACGATGAGATACATAAAGCCGCAACTTGGTCGGAATGAGTCAGGAGCTCTAAAATATATTTACTAAACAAAACAAGCACAAATGTCCGAAAATGCATGTCCCCAGAAAAGATGAAGAAAAAGAAAAGAAAAACCTCCTTCTGTTAAAAAATAGGGTATTCAATAACATCACAAGACTGCATTGAAACAAATAAGGCATTCGATAACATCACAAGACTGCATAAACTGCTTTCCTTCCTCTTCCAAAGGGACAGCACAATAGACCTAAGAAAATAACGAAAGACCAACACTTTATTGTTTAAAATGACAAGTGCTGAATCTATAGTTCTGCGAATGTGCACACAGTTATATTAGCTTTCAGCCAATGCATCTGCAAACTGGCAAGAACAGAAAGACTGGATGAGGTACTCTGTGAAGCTATTACTGGAACAAGCAAACAGTTGCAAAAACAACTCATGGTTAAATATATATTTCCCTGTACTATGTATATGCTGAGTGTTCGTGAAGTCACAATGCAGACAAAACAGTGGAATAATCAAATGCATGAGAAGTGCTGGAATCAAGCGGATTTTACAGAGTATGGCAAATAAAAAACTATAGTTAGACAGGCTGGTTTATGCACTAAACAAATCAATGCAGTCTAAATTAATCTGTAGGCTTACAGTACAGCATCATTCAGAAGTCCAGTGTACAAATGCCCCAAAAGCAGAACGGAGCACATGAGCTGGGGCCAAACTATGCAAAATTGCATGCCAGTGCACACTATCAGAAAAGCGAGATTGGGCCAGAAGATAGTGCCATTATTTCCATCTATAAATTAGGAACGACTTTTCTGATAGAGCTCGCAGGCACGCTGCTATTCTTAGTTCGGCCACAGCTCGCATGCTCTGTCTTATTTTTGGGGCACCTGTGCGGCTTTGGATTTTCATCATGTGGCTGTTGGGTGAATGAATGGAAAAATTAAAAATTTTTGAAGGCCTATAAAAGGCCAAGGAATCACTGGTTCAGCAGAGCCATTGGTAAGCAAAGAAGGTTGGCTGCACCACCATCTATGAACAATATTGTAGACAAAGACCGCATAGCAAATCTTTTGGTGTTGCTTGGAGAAGCGTGGACAAGCGCAATAACTTACCAACTGTTTCAGTAGACTATGATGACATGGATGTATAGAAGCTAAGCAATTTCATTTGTCTCCAAAATGCGAGCACAGAAAGCACTCACCAAGAAGGCAGCAAGTAGCCTCCCCGGTCAGTCCGCCTTTTCTTCTACTATCCCAACCGACGCCAGCTTGGCATCACCGTCAATCACAACAAGAGAGACGAGACTCCTCAAAGCGCCACGCATCGAACAACTTGAACGACGACAGCACAGCCTCGCCCACTCGTGTCTCGCATCAGCCTGTCGGCATGCCTCTCTGCAGCGGCCGTATAAATCCTCCACACCAATGCCGGAAGCTGCAACAACGTAGGCGGTGCGACGCTGGCTTTTCTACACTAAAACTGCACCGATTCTCCCGCATCGCGGCAGAGCCCGCCGATTCTAGGAGACCGACCCCCCCCAACTGGGCTCGAAAGCGTCTACGCATGGAAAGCAACAGCTGTGACGTGGGGGAGAGAGATGAGACAGTGGGGAGGGAAAACAAAGAATGCAAACAAAAAGGGAAGAGAGGAGCAGCTGTAACGTGCTGTTGCTAGGACGACCCTGCTCACAGCTGTTGTGTCACTGAAACGGCAGCTGTTACACACCTCTCGTTCGGAGCCTCCTCAAAATGCTCTAAGAGTGCATGCTCCGTGCGGAAGAATGAAGCCAAGCAGGCAATGTGGGTAGCACTCAGGACTCAGAACCAGCATGTTGGGCGAAAACGTGTGAAGGCAAAGATCAGAACGGCATGAAAATGTCGAAGGGGTTGCACAGATTGCAAGCCCACAGATTGGAGCGTAAACACTTGTGCCAAATGTCAGAAGGTGATGAAGGGTCTACCCCAAGTTTAGCAGCAACTGCGTTCTTATATCACTCTCTTCCAAGCAATTCAAATAATGACATTTCATTCGATATCAACATTCACGACTTAAAAGATACAAAAATAAGGCGAAGATATCAAAAGGAAAAAAAAATAAAAGTTACACAATGCACAATGACTTAAGGGAGCTCTACCTCTTGAGTATGCGTCTTATCCACCTGACCTTAAAAAAAAAAAGAGAGGGGGACTTCAAGTAAGTCACATGATTTGGGACAAAGAGCACATCTATCATTATGAAAAGACGAGCGACCTGGAGCGTGACCTTCTACAAGGAGAGCAGGTGGGAAATCCACAGCTACTGCAGGCACTAAAATGTTTGCATATGCATATCCAACCATGGTCAGTATGAGGCAGTTACTCAAGTATGCACTGCGAGTTGGGAGCCCTGCATGTCAAGGGTGAATTTCACGAGCAAGAACCATCTCCTTTATCACGCAATGTTTTCGGAAGCGCAAACGCGTGTTACGGAACATTCATTTAAGAGTCTCGCGCAACAAAGCTCGTGCTTTGTATTTTACATCTCACTAGACGGGCCTTGTCGTCATGGATATTTCAGTACATTGACAACGAGAAAAGGCAAGTAGACATAAGCAAGCGCTAACTTCAAAAAATGCATTTATCATGAACCAGGTTGGCAAGCTAAAATGCATGCATCTCACACACACGTGAAACCAATAACAACCTTGTTATGTTCAAATAAGACCATTCTTTCCTCGACACAGCAAGCATGGGTCCAGGTACCATGTTATCTAGTTACTTTAGCCACTTTAACAATCAGCCCAGCAGGCTCGTCTCAGTCATGACACAGCAAGGAATTCCTGAAATTGCAGCCACTTTTACAGGGCAAATTAGAAAAGTATGTAGGCAAAAGAAGACAAGTAAACTTTGCATTCATAGCACACAACATGTTCTGCAAATGCAAATGCAAGCCAGCCACAAATCCCTTTCTTTACATTGTTGATGCACATTCTCTTAATCAGGCATTTTAGACAGCCTCCTGTCGGGCATACGTACAACATTCTGTGTGAAAGGGGCATCAGATACAGAACACAACTTCTGCACTTAATTAAATGTCCTCTGCGATGCTTGCCACAGCCAATGCCTGTTTTGGTGGCAGTCGTAATGGTTCTACATGGATTAAATTGCAGGGAGAGAAAAACTCAACCTTGAAATTGCTGCAGCCTATAAGCTTTCTTCAAATTGGACAAATTAAAGACAAGTTCAAATAAATAATATAAATAAAGACAAATTTAAAGTACGCAGCAACGACGTAAACAGTGAACAAGGTGGCTGGCTGCCTCTGCAGTGAAGCATATAATGTTGTGAGCCAATGTTTTGGGAATGCTTCATTATGTCAAGGCAACACGGATGAACCCTCTAGGTATAATACTGAATTGGCATGGAATAGCAAGTGTAAGCGATACATCTATGAGCATGCCTTAACATGCTTTGCCAAGAAAATAACTCTCTTTTGAACTTGTACTACGTGGAATTTCCGCTTCTGCATGAGGGTTACATATCAGTATTGACACCCGTTTCTAAAGCCTGTCTTAAAGTTGGCATTAGTGTGACTACTTGTTTCAATGTGCAGAAATAATCCCAGGTGCACCTCTCTATCCTGCTCTTGTTTTTAGACCTACCATCTTATTTGCGGCACACAAGTAAATTACTTGCACGCCGTAAACCATAACTGCAAAAAACAAACTAGCGTTAGCTGAGACAGGTTGGTTGTTCGAGCCCTCAAGGTAAATGTTGCACGAAGAATTACAGAAACATCAGTCTTAATAAAGTTAGATATCAGTAGAAAAAAGACGGCAGCAAATTTGAACTGCCTTTCTGTCCAACAAACGTCAATGGAAAGCAGCTACAGAATGACAGTGACCAACTGCAACTCCATTCAAGAACTGATAGCTGCTACAGTGACACATTCAACGGCAAGCAGTAGCCATTAAGAGAGGAAGGACGTATACCGTACTTGGGTGGCGGCACAGACTCGAGACTTTGCCCTTAAATGTCTCTGAGGCTACGCATCCATTCAGACGTTGGAAGGACGGCTAATCATAATCAACGAAACAGTGATTTGTGACGCTGCCAACGGTCAGACTTGGACAGTGCCCCCATTTTCTAGCGTTCGTTTTAACATTTTCGAAGACTAAATAATTGAGGTGGTACATACAGGGTCGATCGCCAATAGATGGGAGAAGCCTCTGCCTCATAGTAGGCATAGTTAGGCTTATGATGATGATGTTATAGTTGCTGCGGCATGCACTTTTTATAGAAGAACTTGGCAAAAGAAAGAAATGGGGATGAGAACAGCTTTAACCAAATCCACATGTTTTTACTTGCATGCTCGCAGAATGTGCAAGTTATTGAACGCCAGCCACCACACTCTGTCAGGCACACACTTGGAGTCAATGGACAGAAAATGACGGCTCAAAAAGGTATGCATCTAAAGTCATCGGCTTTTTATTCAGAGCGAGGTATGGTTTTAAGCCTCGATCGCACAGCTTATGTACATGCTTCTCGAACATGTCCCGCCAGTGTAGCAGCTGCGTTCATCTATAAAGTTTGAATTTCTTTCTATCTTAACCCCAACTGTGCGCATGTAGACTCGGCAAAACAGGATGTGACACAGAGTGGTGCTTGATTAATGATAAAGTGATCAACCTTTAGAGAGCACTGCTATAGTGCCAGTGCTCTATGATAATAATATAACAGAAATTTGAGCACTAGAACTGCAACTTTATCAGATGACCACTGCATTTACCATGATGTAAATATATATGGGCCAGGTTGGTCCAGTCCAGCAAAAAATGCGGTATTTTGATACAGTGCCAGAGACACCCAAAAAGAGCAAAAAAGCCCAGCTAATCTGGTTGTAAATGACTCCACTTAAAGCACGCCAGAGGCCAAGTCACTAATTTATAGAAAAAAAGTGCATTTACAGGATGTCATTCAAGTTTCATGCACCCAGCATTGTGTGCAAATCTTGCACAACTTCTGTGGATTTTGCTTGTTTGTAGACATTGCCAAGCTTCAAGTAGCTCTCTTTCCAACCTTCACAGCTTAAACAAAAAGGGCGGTAACTGCGCGAGAGAACCAATAAACAATAACCACTGTTAAAAGACAGAATGCGATCATATAGCTATCGACACGTGTATAGCTTTTGTGTTGAAGGGGATGGGAGCTGGTAGACTCATTAATGGCACTTTCATCTTCCAGCAGTGACCACAGCGACAAAGATTGAAATGTACACAGACTGTCGCATACAGCAGTGCATTGACTGCAAAGTGTTGCATACACATTAAAAGGCCCGATCTTCTCGTTCGAACTGTGTAAGAACTTTGTTCGCACTGTGTTTTTGGCACCCCATGAAGTTTAAACTATGTGTCATCAATCTTTACCGATGAGTGCAGGCATACGTGGCTGTGCAATTAGTTTACACCCAAACTGACATAAAATATAACTGGAGATGGGCTAGTCATGTACCAGGCGGAGCACACACACAAACCAGCCGTCCGTTAAGAGTAATAAAATGACTGTCAAGGGAGAATCCTTGCAATCTAAGAGGGCGAAGATTGAGCTACTGCGATGTTGTTATAAAATTTGTACCGAAACACATAATAGAGCAGGAGACTCAAGCCAAGGGAAGCTGAAGATTGGTTAAACAGGCCCTCATCTTACAGCAAGAACAACATGTGGGTATGCTGCTGATTGTGAGGCTCTGGCAAGTTCGCAGTCATGATGGTATGTGCTCGCTTATTGTCAGCTTACTTCCGTGTTTCATTCTTGATCGCAGTAGCTCTGCATATCAAAGCTTCCTGCTAGCAATCATCATCTTCGTAACAGTACTGTCCTCTTATTGGTGCTGCAAATTCCCTTAAATGACTATAGAAACCACTAGGCTTTATCAGGTTTCCCGCATAGCTATCGTGATGGTTCAATATTGATGACACCAGCCCACAAATGAAGAAATCATAATTTTGACTCCCTCTTGGCAATGCAAAAGTGTTTTTCGATTGACTTTACACGCAGCACGTGTTAAAGCAGTGCCGGGCGCATCATTGTTTAGATGCACCATTGCCTATGTGAGGAAAATGGGCTGGAAATCAAAGAGACAGACCACATGTACATTGACTCACAAATAACTACAGTACAAAGGACTGTAGTGACTGTACAAAAGCATTAAATAAAGAACTCTACTAAAGATGTCAGTGGGGCGCCTCTCATTATCATATGGTGGTCTTGGGACGCTAAACCCCACATATCAATCAAATATATCACTGGGAATGAAAATTCCATTAGAAATAGGACTTCGAAAGGGTCAAGGCACTCTCAAAGCACAAGCAGTGTATTTCTTCATGATTTCGGCTGAATATGGATGGAAATGGGTCACGTCCTACAACGTCTTTAATGATGTCGTGCGCAAGATATAGGATTGGAGGGCACATCACAGTTGTATGAATTATGCATTTCCACAAACAAAAGTGGAAATAATTATGCTCCAGTATAGGCAAAAGATAAGACCGAGAAATAAACACTTCATGCATTGGTAATATCCCCCTCCTCAACCATCATTAAGTCTTTTCCTAATTTCTTTTCATTAAAGAAAAAAAAAGACGAAAAGAGAAGCTTTTTAACCACCCCCTACAACTATAAGGCACTTGAGATAACAAATTTTTTAATGTTTACCGAGTTTCTGCGTCGATCAACCTTGTGTAAGAAAGTCGATTCACTAAAAGCCACTCGTTTTCAGATTCACACTGGTCAAGCTATTAGACGAAAAGAAATACTGACTTGCAAACTTGGTGTAGTAACAAGAAACTAAGAAGTGATATGGACAATACTGCATTGCTTTCTGTAGTAGTGCCCACATGATTTTTTACGCTATTAATTTATTATACATAATGAAGATACTGGTCTCAACAGCATATCTCCAGAAAAATATTGAAATAGGTAGCCCCAAAAAGGAGCAGAAGATCAACAACTTAAACTGTGGGAGAGCAGTTAAGTAGTAAATTGGCTGGCGAGATACAATGAGCTAATATGTTAAGTTCTCTCTGTGCGACGCTAGACATGAATTGCTTCTTGCTATGACCATGCAAGAAGCAATTGTCAATCAACAAAGAATGGTAAAAAGTTAATCAAGAGGCAATTTATAACACTGAATTTCATTGGCCTGCCATGGTCTTTAAATTTCAGTGCACAATTCTTCTGAACAGCAGATTTCGTTTTAAAGGGCCACTCACCAGGTTTGACAATTTCGAGCTGACAAGCGCACTGCGTAGACGAGGCGTTCATGATCACGTCTGCCAAAATTTGCAACGCTACGCGCCCCGGAAATGGGTCAAATTTCAAGATGAACGCTGCTCCCCCTCCCTTCTGCCGGCGCGCACCCAGAGAATGAGGGCATGACGTGCGCGTATGAATGGCCCTACGTACACGGCAATGCAGTGACGTTGGTCCTCTACGTAGACGACTCTGCTCTGAGGTTGCAAACAGTGGCACGTGACATGGCGAAAATGATTTAACACGGCATGTCTAACTTATGTAGTTTGTTGCTTGAAGAGATCAATAAAGCTCTAGATAAAGAGACGCACTAAGGGAATGCGAGCGTCTTTTTTCCATTTTTCTCCCGCGAATTGTAACGAGATGCGGGGCTAATGTGTCGACTTTTCGCGTGCATTCGTGTCCACGCGGTCAGCGCATGAAGCAGACGACCGCCGTGGAACGCTCCTACGCGTTCGCGCACTTATTGTGCTCATCTATTCTACTGCGTCTAAGATAGCGTTTCCAAACAATCCCACAGAAACAGGCAGAAGACCACAAATTAACGCTGGTCAACAAAGTAACGCCACTCGCGTGCTCGGGGTTGGACTCGTTTGCGCACGTCATGTGCACGTACCTCTTGGTCGTGGATGACCGGAGAGGGTGCGATAGAGAGTGCTAAGAGTGGCTTGCGAAGGCTACGCCGAGGAGCAGCAAGGGTTGCGAGCTTGCCTCCTCTCATCCTCGTTTCGCGCTGCTTCAAAAAACCTATTTTCTCCGCTCGTGATGAACCGATTCAAAAAATTTTTGTGGCAAAATGTCCCTCATCGGACACCAAACAACTTCCACTGTCTTACTAAAATTTGATATGAGGCCTGGTGAGTGGCCCTTTAAATAGATTTTTGGTCACTGAAATAAGGTCCACATTTTTCTAGGGCCCCATCGAAGAAGCTCTATTAGTCATATAAGTGCGCTTATTATAGGCACAACTCTTTGCGAATTACATCCAAAGAAGAACAAAAAAAGCTTATCTAATATTTTGTGTTACACTTTGGTTTGATTTTTTTAGCTTTATATTCTCTCCAAAGTCTGCTTTTTGCCCACAAGGTGGTGAGCAAAAAAAAGTTTCTATGCTGAGTGTTCCCCCTCCCCTTCTATAGCATTAATTTGAGAGTTAGCACGGTGTTTTGTTTTTTGACTTTCGCATTTGTCTTATGAGTTTTTCTTTTTTTCATCCCATTAGCATACTATCTCTATCCAACTACCCACATTTCTGGGCAGCATTGGAGCATCAGAACTGAAACGAATCTTTAATAGATTCAAGAAGATGAATAATAAGCTGATGACAAGTGTGGTCGGTTGTACGAGTAAAGGCACGAAAATTCCGGATGGCGGCTGACAAACAGTTTTCATTCTAGTGAAAGCACTCGCATTCTCACAATCCCCTCGCGTGGTTCACAAAGCAAAGGCAAGTGTAATGCAACACTTCAGGGAATGCATTTCTGTTCGAGCTCTGCACACGCTCCGAGGTCAGCTCTGTAATGCGTAACTACGTCAAGGATTCCAGAGAGGGTCGCTGACAGTTTCCAAGCCCTTACAATGCGCGCCTTGAAGGCACACTTATTGTCATTCAAAGTAGTTGTGATCCTGAGTCATAACAATGCTGATGAATGGGTAATTTCTAGAACGACTAAGCTGTTGTTGCAGGCACATAGCATCAGGCTTGGAAGCAATGTGGAGCAGTTGAACTTTCCAGTACCTTGGATAAGCAGCATGGCAAGCAATCCTGTGAGCTTACTGAGAATGCAACAATGTGAAGATGAAATGTAATAGTGCAGGTTGTGACTATGGATGATATGCTGTACAACCAGGCTCCGCAGGATCACTTCATTTCTTCTATAAACTCCGTACTCTGAAAACTCATGGCAGTAAAAGCTCTCTGTTCAGAGTACCATGTAATTCAGTTAAAACAGGATAGTTGTGAAAATTTGCGCTATACTGTGTTACATCCAAATATTCTTTCGCTGAAATGTCCAACATATAAATATGTATGCAGCTGCACATGATTATTTGACTACTCGCACCTATGATGGTGATTTCAATTAAACGCTTCAGAACTTTTTGTCAGGCGGTGGCGAAATGTTTATACAGGAAAATTGCAGATAAGCACGCTTCATTGTACTGGAGGCTAAATAAATGTGGTGCTGTATGAGTACTCTTATGAACAGCATAACAATTCATGGCATCTAGGATTTCTTAACATAAAGCCTAATACATTATTAGGGACGAAGCTCCTATTAGTTTAACCTTGTCATGCGTCATGCGTAACCAAGACAAGAAGAGACGAGAAAGAAAAAAAGGCACTATCTCCTGAACAGTATGACAGACGGCGCTGTCTCACATAAGTACATACAAAGTGCAGTTAACTGAGGATATTCTAGATGGCGCTGTACCGCTACTCTTTGATTGGCCGCTGCGCGAGCTGTGCCTGGGTACACGGAAAATGAGTGCCTCTGTCAGTCTCCTGGGTAGTCTTGCTGTCGCTAATCAGGATAGCTCGCTGCTCTCCCATTGTTGAGTAGTCGCTGTACGTGGCGGATCGTTGGTGGGGCATGGACGAAGCAGAGCGACGGGCGCGGTGAAGACGCTTGCGCTCGGCTTCTTTAGCTCGCATCTTGTCGGTGTTACCCGCGCATCGTCTGCATTCTCCAACGTGATTGAACGCGTGGACGCATGCACGGAAGCATGGCCCTACTCATCATCATGCACTCCATGGATATTCTGTGATTTATTTATTTTTATTTATTTTACTTAAACATACTGCCAATCGCACAACGAAACAATAGCAGGGAGGGTAAGTAAATAAAATATAGAAGATAATCAGCAAAAAAAAGTGACACTACAAAAAGTAGGCAAACACTACACTGTCGAAGGTACACAATTGAAAACCATGATACAAAATGTAGAAAAAAATGTATAGTAGGCTACAGTTTTTTTTATATATATGTATACATTTTTCACAAACTAGGGTTGATTGATATGTGGGGTTTAATGTCCCAAAACCATCATATGATTATGAGAGACGTCGTAGTGAAGAGCTCTGCAAATTTTCGACCATCTTTGGTTCTTTAATGTGCACCCAAATCTGAGCACACGGGCCCTACAGCATTTCCGCCTCTATCGGAAATGCCGCCGCAGCCAGGATTTGATCCCGCGACCTGCGGATCAGTAGCCGAGCACTTTAGCCACTAGACAACCGTGGCGGGGTGTAAACTAGGAAAATAATAAAAAAAAAACTGCGAACATCAAATACTAAAGAATAAAGGTATTAACAACATAGTAAAGTAAAGCCAGAGAGTTATACTGTGAGGCCAATAAGTGAGACTCA